>MQUG01003285.1:0-22797 GCA_007213375.1 Steinernema feltiae
AAGCAGAAGCCGACCTTGTCCGTCGATGTTAATGACTCGCGTCCTTGTCAACAACAGCTCGTCTGCCAGCGAACATTTTCCTTTTCGAATGGTAATTTGTCAATTATTCTTTCTGTTTATTCATCTTATTTTTGCAGATTCCTCCTCATGCGAACCTCGTTGTAGAAGAAAGATGGCCGATGTCAACGTGCTTCTCCTGGGCGAAAGCGGAGCTGGAAAGTCGACGTGGATCAATTCGATTCTGAACTACCTCGGTCCGCAAATCCTTCGATGATGCACTCAACAGGAAGAAATTGTTCACTCCCTACAAGACTGTCATGGACCATGGCAAGAGGAAGCTTCTTGTTGACTATGAAACCTCGAAGAGCCATTACAAGCCGCGGTCCTATGCTTTCCAACGAAATGGCCATGTCTACCACTTTGTCGATGGACCCAGCGTTTCTACATCGTTTGGACCTCTGAAGGATCGCCGAAACATGGATCAGCTGCTCCAGGTCTTTGCTTCGTTCGACCACGTCAACGCAATCTGCTTCCTCATCGAAGCCGGCAGTCAGCAGCTTAGCGATGCCTTCCGCTTCTGCTTTGTGGATTTGCTCACTGTTCTCCCTCCTTCGGCGATGAACAACGTGTTCTTCTGCTTCACCAAGTCCGCGTCCACTGGATTTCTGCCCGGAAACGCCGTCATCCGCGTGAACGAGCTGCTGACTGAATACCGATCGAAGGGCTATCTGGACTCGCACTTCAATGTCAACATGGAGCATTTCATGGACAACGAGCTGCTCGAACACTTGGCTTTGACCCACGTTGCCTCCGCCAAATGTATCCGGAATTGGGACATGTCTTGCGCCATGACGAAGGAGTTTCTGGACGAAATCGCGCAACTGAAGCCTATGGATTCCAAGGACGTTCGTCGCAACTTTACCGCCCATCGTCTTCTACGTGAGTTTGTTTCGCATTATCGCTCAGCGCGCCACGAAAGGCGAACTGCTCGCAGCGTTCTTGAAAAGATTAAGCCGTGCACGTCCGCCAAGCTTTTTGATGCTTCAGAAGAGACTGTAACGCCTCATTTGATTTGCACCAGCCGTAAATGCACCAAAGTTTATCCGATCGTTGGCGGCGGCGGCGTTGCTCGCGTTTATGCGGCGGAGTGTCACAATCGTTGTCAGCACAAAACTGTCGAGGATTGCGCGGCTCAGGTGCGCACGCGATTGGACATGTGCCGTGGCTGTGGCTGCGATTGGAAGTATCATGCGCCAACTGACAAGAAAGTAACTGTTCGCGAATTGAGACCTAAGGACTTGCGCGCTGCTGAACGCCGCCTTTTATCCGCTATGGATGTCGAAGGTGGTTTCCTGAACATCTGCCTCTCTCTTGTCCACATGTTTTACGGACGGAGCTGCTGCACGATGAACCACGCGTACACGGATTATCTGACGTCAGCTCCTGTGGGCCAATCGGAAACTGATGAACGCACCAACGCTGGGACCGAGTGGAAGCTCCTGAAGCTGTTGATGGACCACTACGAAGACGAACGCCTCACGGGCGCCTTTCCGGTCTCCTCGACCACCGACTTTGGATGGCTTCGCAAGCGCTTCGATTGGCTGAACAAGCACAATGTCGACACCAGCATCGTCGAGTTTTTCCTGGACCTGAAGATGGACCGCCGACAGGTGAAGACGTCGTGCTAGAAGAAGAAACTGTCCGTTTCTATTTTTGGAATTTTTTCATTTGATTTTTGTTTTGTATTTGTTTTACACGGAATAAAATTTGAATTGAAATGCGTTGCCTTGCGTTTGTGCCTCTTCGGTTTTGCGTAAATGATCAATTTTTAAATTGTTGAGAGAGATTTCACTTGGAATGCGGCATTTCGTTTGATTAAATTTGATTTCTGCTGTTCTCAATAATTCTCCAGTTGGAACAGGGAGCATTCAATGCAAACCTGAGCAGTTCCGAGTCCAGTGTTTCAAGCGCGCTCACGTAAAGCGGAATTTGACAACTCTCAACATCCTTCATCTCCGCGCGTTCGTTTGACTGCAATATTGCACTGAAGCTGAAATTGTAAGTGATTGTGATTCACGATTATGTTCTCCCGACTCCGCCAACTCCGTCTGCGCGTTTGCTGGAGGAAATCCTTCGCTGCCGCTAATTCCCGCGCCGTCGCGCTCTCTGTCTTCACGGCGATACGCCTCCACCTTCCCAAGATCTGCGTGGAGGAGAAATTCAAACAGAATTTCTTCTTTTTTTCGAAGAAACTCCTCCAAAGCGTGCGCATAACGGTTGCCGCTGCATTAGCAAAGTATGTACTTTATCGGCATAAATGTTGGAAAGATATACAGAAGGACGTGGTAAAGCGCTTGACAGCACTCGGACCCTGCGATCTGGTGCGAAACGGCAAAACGCATCGCGTTCCCGAAGGATTCATGTGGTTGTGGCCAGAGTTGTACAGAACAATCTTCGTCAATGCGACGGAGATGGACGCGGAAGTGGTTGTTATACGCTTAATTTCTCGTTTTTAATTGTGATGAGAGCATTTGATTTTGGTAAATTGGTTTATATATTTACAAAATACAGTCAGCAGCATAAAAAATGAGACTAGGGGATAGGACTAAGCCTTTGTTGTTAGGACTAAGCCTGTTACGCGCCGCGCGATGTCCGCACCTTAGGTGCGCGCAAAGGTTTGCCGAAGCTGGGAGTAGTACTAAGCCTGGTGAGCGTGTCGAAGACTGCAATGCGCTTGATGCATGCAGTTGAACGCGAAAAATTTGACTTTAAACTTGAAATTTTCAACTTTTTGAACATTCAACGCATTCTAAACATCGAAATTTTGACTTTGCGCAACTGCGCGATGTGTGTAATGATGTGATTTCTTCAAAAATCCTACTTTAAGGCTGCTCCAAGTGCTTAATTTCTCGTTTTTAATTGTGATGAGAGCATTTGATTTTGGTAAATTGGTTTATATATTTACAAAATACAGTCAGCAGCATAAAAAATTAGAAAAAGCGCTCGTCGGAGAGCTCGTCGGATTCATCATTCTCGGGGTCGGCCGAGCGACGGTGGTAGCGCATGGGAGCGGCTCCGACGCGGCGTCCCTGGATGTCCTTGGCCTGAGCGAAACCAATGCGCGCTTCTCCAAAGTCGAAAACGGTGTAGTAGCGGCCGATGAAGACGTCGCCGAGGATCCAGAGTTCTCCAACGCGAGGAGGAAGGTCGATGCCCATGAATCCACTCAGGCAGATCGATTTTCCCATCGTTGTCACATTCAAGATGTACTCGTGGCCCTTCAGGGTGTAGGTCTGACCGGCGATCACGAAGGAGACGTCGGGGAGCGAGGCGACCTTGTCACAGGGGATCATGTACTCTCCCTTCATGAGAGGCTCGGCGCCGATGAACTGCTGGATCTTCTCGACCTGCTCCTTCGGTCCAGCGATGAGTGAGGTGCCGGTATCGGCGATTGCCTGCAAAGCACTGATGGTATCAACTACTCGGGGTTCAATCAATCTACCTGACATCCATTGGTGCAAGCGACCTTGTCGCCACTTCCGCCCACGATCGAGTCCATCTTGAACTGCCAGTAGCCGCGACGGGTGACCGGGACGTAGGTGATCGGCTCGATGTAGTGGCGCTTGTCCATCCCTCCGAAGGTGATCTCGCCGCCGATCTCCGAATCGGGGTTGCGGTTGAGCCAGAAGGCGAAGACCGGCTGCTGGACGAGTTTCTGCTCGATCATCGTGTTGAACACGGGACTGACGCCGAGAACGGCGATCTCGGGGAACGCCATGCCGAGGATTCCGTCAAACTTTGCGGCGACGAACGTGATTCCGGGCTCGCTGGTCGCTTCGGCGAACGGCTGCTCGCGCGCGCAGATTCCGGCGACGCACACGCTGTCCTTCGAGATGAATCCCTTCATCGAGCCGGTGCCGTACTGGATCGACATCTTGCGGCCGTCCTCGACGTAGCTGGTCGAGGTGCGCGAGTCGTACTTGTGGTGCAGCAGGCAGGCGATGTTGTAGAGAGGACACTTCTTCGACGGCACCCACAAATTCGAGCTTCCGGTGTCGAAGATTACGGTAAAGTTCTGCGCGGGCGTTCCGATCGAGATCGTTCCGTAGTACTGCGCGTCCATGTAGTTCTTGAGGATTTCGTCGATCTCGGCGTGCACCGTCGGACGATCCTCGGGGGTCTGGCTGAGCGCGATGTTGAAGAATCGCTCCTGGAGCGCGGCATTGCGCACCTTCAGGTACACATCCCACGAGTCCGAGTTGACGAGCTGCTCGCGGATGGTGCTGATCTTCTTGATGGGCACTCGAGTGATGCGACCCGCGGCAAGGGTCTCGAGGGCGCAGAAGCCGACGAGGAAAAGGAGAGAAACGACTGTTACTCGACTCATGATCGCGTCGAATGACAACCCTCGGGTTGTTTGCTGGCAAGAAGCGCTTCGGACGAGTGATGATAAGCAAGCAGTTGGGCGGTGAGGTTATCTGTTTTGATGACAGTTGAGTGCTGAGTGGTGTCCGGCGATGAGGTGGCATGCAGTAGGGCGATTATTTCCGCTCGGCGACCGCTCAAAAGCTGATAATTTACCGAAAATCATGCAGATCACACCGTTAATGGAATCATAAAATGGTTAATTTGGGTTTTTGCTCAGTTATAACGACAATGGAGAGCTGCGTGGAGTCCACTGACTGGAGCAGCTGCTGCCCTCTTATCTTCTGCCTTTGCTTTGTGTTTTTGTTGACCATGCGATCGAACGAGAAGGTCTATCAACACATAAAACGGCGAGCAATTTGGTGATCGACGATTGGCTACGTCTTCCTGTCAATCAGAAGATCGATCAAAGGGCTTTTGTTGTATTTGGCAGGAGAGTATTATCGCCGGAACTGTTTTCGCATCAAAGAATGGATCATTGCACCAAATGAGAGAAAACAAGAAGATGGCAAAACAAGCAAAGTGGCTGCAAATAATTGCGCTTTGCTAACAGGAAAGCGATTGAGGTGCATAATTCCAGGCATGGTAAATGCTTGATTTGCTGCCCAAGTGCCATTTGTGTGAGCTTTCGCCCTTTCTTCGCTCTCCGCCAACGCTTTCCGCCTCTCCAAACCGTTCAATCCGCTCTGGTTTGAAACATTCGAGCTTGACAAGTTCGTTCAGAACGTAATTTCCGAATATGACGAAATTGAACTTCAGATCAGAAGACTTGGGCTACCGCTTCGTCGCAGAGCAAGTGAGTCATCATCCTCCCGTTTCCGCCTTTCACGCGACTTCCGACGAATATGAATTCTACGGAAACGTCTCCGGAAACGAGATGTACATGGATGTTGTAGGTCGACGATTTCAATCCGTTCACTTCGGAATCGATTTAGAATGGAACTACAACGCTCAAATGCCGTGAAAGCGGCTATGAATCGAAGATCACCTTCAAAAAGTCGTCCAGTTGGACAAAATCCGGTCCGGACTTTCATTTCGAAGGCGAAATTTCCCAGAATGAAGATTTTGTATCGAATGGACACGATCGCTGACAGCTACTTGGAGTCAGTCAGCCAACAATCGTCCCTCCATCTCAAAAAGTTCGTCATTAACTCCCAAAACTCGTCGCGGGCACAATTACACTACGGAACTGTAACTTTCAAGTAGGTACGGATCGTCAATTACCTCAGAAAGTTGGTCAAACCAGTCGTGTATTTCCGTGGGGTCCAAAATCACGCAAACTCATGTTTTTGCACTAAATAACCTCACTTTTGTAAATTGTTATGACTCCAGAAAACCCGTTTTTCGATTTCTCAACAGTCAGTCACACAGCACTGTCACCTTGGTCTTCTAGTGCACCTACTTTACCGTACATCTCCGTTTTTTCTCCTTCAATTATAAGTAAATTCCTCCCGATGCCCCCATAACATGTTTGCTTAGCTGCTGGGGCAATTGATCGATAATTTTTTGACTTTTTTCGGTTATCACGACTCTCCCACGACCGAGGACAACCTGTCATGCCTTCTGATTCAGCCACTGAGCGTCGCTGTTTGCTGAGCGGGCACGTTGAGAATCGGCGCGTCGACGACGCGATGCCTCCGGGCGTTTTCTCCTCATCCGTGTGAATCTCTGCATTATCCGCCGCCCGCAACAATAGGAAACTTTGGGGTCGTTCGCTCCCACGAACACCCGCGACGACCGTTTCATTCCTTCGCGGTCTTTCATCCACTTCCACCATTCACCACAGTTCGCAGTTCGCGTGTTTGTGCAAAGCGAGATGGAATTGTTCTGCTCTCCGCGCGGGTGTCGGCGACCGCCGCCGGTGCTCCACGATCGCCGCCGCCGCTTCTTCCACGGACGCGAGAGGTCTTCGCGGAAACCGGTCGCTTATATTCCCATCTTCTGTCGGCGCCGCCACCATCCCTGGCGTGGCTTGGCTTGATGGATGGGAGATGGAGCTGAACTTTTGGGATTAATTGGTCGTGGCGTGCTTGCTCTCTGTTCGTTGTCATTGCAAGCGAATTTCCGCGTTCTTCTTTCAGGCGCGATGACTTCGGGCAGCGATGCTCGCGGCATCACACACCAGAATCTCGATCGACAGATTCCTTCTCACGCCACCAGGTATTTGCAAGCCGTGCAATAAGCTTCTAAACGTCCGCTTTCAGGGAGCGATTGCCTTCAGCAGTGCGCAAAGGCGACATGAGCATCTGGAGCGTGCTGAAGCACATGGTTGGAAAGGTATGTTCGCGATGATTTTGGCTCGTTTATATCGATCTTATAGGATCTGACAAGATTCACCGTGCCGATTCTGTTCAACGAGCCGCTCAGCTTCCTTCAGCGCCTCGCGGAGTACATGGAATACGCATCGATCTTGACAGAAGCGGCCGCTGCCACAGATCCGTTGCGGAGAATCGAGGTTGGAGACTACATTTGTGTTTCAAAAATGCAAATCTGGTTCAGCTCGTAGGAGCTTTCGCCCTTTCTTCGCTCTCCGCCAACGCTTTCCGCCTCTCTAAACCGTTCAATCCGCTCTGGTTTGAAACATTCGAGCTTGACAGGTTCGTTCAGAACGTAATTTCCGAATATGACGAAATTGACCTTCAGATCAGAAGACTTGGGCTACCGCTTCGTCGCAGAGCAAGTGAGTCATCATCCCCCGTTTCCGCCTTTCACGCGACTTCCGACGAATACGAATTCTACGGAAACGTCTCCCCGCGTTTGCGCTTCTGGGGAACGTCCATCGAGTGTCAGCCGAAGGCAATGTTCTCCGTCCGGCTGAAGAAGTTCAACGAAACCTACACGTGGGAGGCCGCCAGCATCAGCATCCACAACCTCATCATGGGAGAGATGTACATGGATGTTGTAGGTCGACGATTTCAATTCTTTCACTTTGAAATCGATTTAGAACGGAACTACAACGCTCAAATGCCGTGAAAGTGGCTATGAATCGAAGATCACCTTCAAAAAGTCGTCCAGTTGGACAAAATCCGGTCCGGACTTTCATTTCGAAGGCGAAATTTCTCACAAGTAAGACGGCTGCTTACTCTCACACGCCTGAATTTTGAAATTTAGCAAGAACAAAATAAAAGCTCTTTACGGCAGCTGGGCGACATTCCTCGCTTCATGCCCGTACTCCAATTTCCACAACAAAGAAGTCCACAAAACGTGGCTGTCAGCTTTCCATAAATCACTCGAAACGAAATCAGTTAGTCAATCCCAAAAATAGCGCAGATCATAAGCAATATTCTAGGATGAAGTGCCCTTAGTCAACGGATCAACGATCCTCTGGAAAGCTCACCGAAAACCCCAGGAATCCAGCCAGGTTTGTTAAAATGTCAGATTTGAGAAGTGACGATTCCGACTTTAGTTCTACAATATGACCTACTTCGCGCTGTCGTTGAACGAAAAACCAAAAGACCAAGATGCGCTCGAGCGACTGCCGCCGACCGACTGCCGCCTGAGGCCTGACATGCGTCTTATGGAGGACGGAGATATTGGTAATTACACTCGAGAGCGCCCGATTTTCGACGCATCACTTTTTCAGACGAGGCCGCCGATGATAAACATCGTCTCGAAGAGAAGCAGCGCGCAGCGAGGCAACGCCAAAAGGATGATAAGGTTGCAATGCAGCCCGCGTGGTTCGAAGCTGCGAACGATGAGCATGGCCGCGGTGAATCGTGGCGATTTACGGGTACTTACTGGAAGCGGGACTTCAGCGTTTGCGAGGATATCTTCTAATCGTCAAAGCATTTGGAACAATCTACTCACTTCACATTGTCACTCCTAATATATATTTATTCGATTATGATGCATGAACACGTTTTAGGGAGCACGGGGATAAGTGAAAAGGATATTATTTACAAACTGAATCGTTTTGTACACGTTCTACAATTTAGAATTCTTCGGCATCTTCTCGGCCTTCTCGAGCACGCTGCGCATATCGAGAAGCGCGGTCTCCAGCTCCGCGGCGAAAAGTTTGGAGCTCGTTTGCGAGCAACTGCGGAACGAGGAGATGGTGAAGTGCAGCTGCTTCTCTTGCGGATTGTAGCAGATACCGTAGCAATCGGGATGCGAGGGACCGAAGCACATCTGGATGAAGTGGCGCGTTGGCACCTGACTTGTCGAGACCTGGAAGTGGAGCATCTTCTGCAGCGCGGGGGATTTCAGCAACTCCGGAAGAGGAAGCTGATTCTCTGCGGCGATCAGTTTCAACCCGAGGATGTGACGATCCATTCCCTTGCCGTTCATCGCCTGAACTGAGTAATCCTTGTGCGCGCTGATCGCAGATCGGAGCAGCGAAGCCAACTCGTCGGGTGCTGATCGCTGAGCGGAAATTCCGGAGACGAACTGCGCGGAAGCCGCGTTGGGCAGCCGAATGGTATCTGTTCGTCCATGGGCGAACTTGCGGAGAGTTGCGGTTTCGTAGATCGGCGGATGATTGCCGTGAAGCCGGTAGAACGCGAGTTGGAACGCGATCTGGATGAAGCTGTCCGGGCTGATTTTATGACTCTTCGGAACGTTTTTTCCAAAGTGCTCGAAGGTGTACGAACGGATGTCGAGGTCGCGAACAACACTGAAATCAGAACAATGAGAATTGAGCATCCAAATGGTCCTTACTCGTCCATCTTCTTCTTCGCCACTTCAATCGCATTCATCGCCGATTGGTCGAGGTCGAACTTGAGCTTCTGGACTTTGGGGATCTTTCCCGCGGTTGCCTCGTATTCAAAGTTGATCGCAACACTCAAATCAACAAGTTTAAGAGCGCACAAAAGAATCCAAAACTCACAATTGGTCGGTGATTGCGTCCATGAGCATCGCGATTGGGGGTCCCTCGGCGGGAGTGTGCTCGTAGGTCAGTCCACAGTATCCATCGAAGCCGATCACGAACTGAATCGTCTTGTCAAACCAGCGATTCGTCGAATTTGCGTTGGAGCCACCGCCGTGAAGTGCTTGGCGCGCCTGCTCGTCGCGGGCAGTCAGCGAACCTTTCAGTTCGGTTTGATTGTCGAGGCAAACGACGAAAAGTGCGTTTTCGATCGCGTGCAGATTGGCAAGATTGTTCTCTACAAGTGGACGATGATCGCGAGTGATCTTTGCTCAAAGATCAGAGTTTACCTTGGAGATTCTCGTAGACTTTGGCCCAAACATCGCGGTCCTCGCTGGAGACGATTCCGATCGGGTGGAGGCAATGCGTTTCGCTGCTCGGAACCACAAAGTTTTCGAGAAGATTCTTGAGTTGCTCGAGGCTCAGCATCTCGCCGCCGTCATCATAAACCGGCACTTTGAAGATCTAAATTAAAGCAAATCACATTTAAAGAGCAAACGGGGGTCAATTACATGTCCATTGCGCATGACGATGATATGCTCGCTCGGAGGGTTGAGGTCTTTTCCGTATTTGATCGCGTCCTTGCCCGTCCGCGGGATTCTCGTCGTTCCGAAGAGGAATTTGTACTGACTCATGTCGAAGGGCACCTTTCCTGCCATGTCTTGAGGAAGCTCGTCGTTGCAGATCCGGTGGTAGAAGTTGAGCGCCGACTGAATCACTTTGGCGGCCGCGTCGATCTGTCCGTCCAGCCCGGAGTAGTCAAACTTGGGGAACATGACTCCGGGACTTGTGATGACGGGCAGCGGTGTTCTCGACTCGAGATAGGCGATATTCAGCCACCACGGAGTCAACCAATTCTCCAACTTGTCCGCGCGTTTCTGCAGCAGTTTCTGCAGTTGTTTGCCTTCGGAATCGACGAACTTCTTCGCCATCACGACGGTCTTCTCGAATTCCACGTCATTCTGGATCGGCCGCGCAAATTGAACAAATTTTTGGACGGTTTCCTCGAGTGGAGGCACTCCGAACTTGGGCAAAGTGCAGTATCCTGGAAATATACAATTAAACGTGAATATGAGAGGGAAACAGTACCTTTCCTCAGCTTGAGCGCGATATCGGCCGTTTGCGGAGCGACCAGCATCGAAGGTGCCGTAACCGACGAGAGTTTTCCCATTGTCAGCTGCGGAGTCACGGCGGCCAAAGTGCGCTAAAACGAAGCGAGGATAATAATTACGTTGTGCTGGAAATGAGTTGTTTTTCGCGCGCACACGCATCGCATTAGCGCCTCTCGGAAACAGGTGCCCGGGCAGGCTGGATTCTGACGCACGAGCATCACACGACTGGCCAGGTACGCAGAGCGAGTGAGTGAGAAAGACTTTGAACTCACAATCAGCTTCGGATCAGTCGCGTGTTTTGATTGCGCTGGGAGGGGAGATAAAGGGCATCTCACTTACCAATCGAGCCACTTTCAACATGGTGACTAGAGTTCTTCCTCCACGAGCACACTACAGAAATCAATCGAAGAGAAGGCGAAAACGAGGTGCAGAGACGACTACACGGCGCGTACTCCGTAGTCTAGTTCCAATTTCTTATCGACGTCAGTTTGTCGCTTTCCCACCGAGAACTACAGAGAATGTTCACGTTCGGTGGATCTGAAATGAGAGAGAAATGATAAGGAATAGAGGCGCGGAACGGGCGAAAACACACAAATAGAGACTGCTGCCGGCGCCTGCAAAACAACCTAAGAGATCACACGCAACGACCGATCGACAACAACAATCGACGAAAGAAGAAATGCCAAACAAATCGATCGATCGCACATCGAATGCATGGGAGCAAAAGCTTGCTGACGAGAGTGGGATTCGAACCCACGCCTCCGAAGAGACTGGTGCCTTAAACCAGCGCCGTAGACCGCTCGGCCATCTCGCCGTACAGAAGCCGCCGATGCTTTGTGAATATATGGCACGACGGGCGAGTAAACAACGACGAAACCGTTTTGTTACAGCATTGGCGGGGACGCACACATGACTTTAACTGTTGTTTGTTCGCCTCCCGAAGCGATCGATATCGCCAACCAAGGCGCCAAAAGAAAATAATTGACATCCGGCGGAAAACGGAATTTGTAGCGAGCAGCGGGGGAGATGGCGACGTTGACACCGAAAGCGGGCGAAAACAAAACGTCTTGCATAATCGCGACTGTTGCGGAAGAGGCTGACCGCCTCCCCCGCGTTGTCGGAATCGATTACGCCAAGGACAACGGCCGACGGTGCCTAATTCGGACACTCGGTCCCTTTATGCGGTGATCCTGTGGCTTTGCAGTGCGCTCCCAAAGGCTTTCGTGTAGTATTATCCGCGTGAATTGGCAGTTGCCGGACGAGAAAGTGGATTTTTGAGTGGTTGTTCGGCGCGTCACTCTCGACAACTGGTTCTATTTCGTATTATGATACTCTGAGCTTCAAATTGGTGTTTTTATAAAGGGAAAATCCTGTATTTCACGAGTAGATAGTATCAGTATGGGTGCTAAATAGCTTAAACAAGTGCTTTGCAATGGAATCCTTAGGTTATATGCACTTTGTGGACGTCAAACAAACGGCCCAAGTAGTATAGTGGTTAGTACTCCACGTTGTGGCCGTGGCGACGCAGGTTCGATTCCTGCCTTGGGCATTCTTTTCTCAAATTTTTGCAATTGTATCACAATGAAAGTAGCAGTTTCTTTGCGTTTCGCGCACTCTTCGAGTAAACTGAGCATTTCCGACTCGGAACTAAGTACTTTTGACTACAAAGACACGCATTTCCGTTCTTTATTTGCCAATGGCACCGTGTAAACTAGTTTTTGTTCTCAATACTCAATTATTGACGACGTTTTTTGGTGAATAGTCCAACCGAACGGAATCTCGTATAGGTCGAATGTTTTGCATTCTGGCCTGCCATATGACTCACGCCTTCAAGGTTCCATTCACGACGCGGTCGGCTATGTTTGCGGTCCGCTTGTGCGCTGAATGTTTCAGCAGCAGCAGGCACATCGTGTCCACTTCCTCCGGATGCATTCAATCGCCTCCTTCCGCTATCAATCAAAAAACTGTTGTTCTGCACTTATACAACTCTTTACGAGTTGGCGTTTGGTGATCAGGTGGCCGAGTGGTTAAGGCGATGGACTGCTAATCCATTGGGGTTTCCCCGCGTGAGTTCGAATCTCATCCTGATCGACATTTTTTTGCACTCTGCTCATTTCGCATTGATGACCTTCGCTGGCGCAGCTGTGCATGCGAGCGAGCTGCATTTCGTCTTTTCCGTTCAGTTGGCGGTCTATAAGTCAATCTTTGAGTTGCAAAAGTACCATTCAAACGTCTCCGCCGTGCCACCGTCCCGAGGGACGTCGCCGATCGCCCGGAACAGCTGCGACTGCGGCGGCCAGCGCTTCCTTCCCCTTCCGACAGCGAAAAACTGTTGTAAACGCGTGTACGTTGCGCAATTCGCGTTTTTCTGCGCCGCGTTGCAAAGCGCCGAAATTAATTTTGTGGCCCAACTGCTGAGAGCGAAGGGGATTTAGGAGAGTTGGAAATCCACTTGAGAGATTAATAACCGCGTCGTTCTGTCCTCCGAGGCGTCTGCTCGAGGATCTGTTTATTAGGTCACGAGCGCATATCGCGCGGCCCTAAATCGCGCGCGCCTCTCAGACGGATTCATTTCAAGATCGAACGGCGTCGGCGATCGGTCGCTAGGTCGCCATGCTACTGAAACTAATCACCGTTTGCTGCCTTCTCCTCCGGTTCTCCAGCGCAAATGACTCCGTACAGGTTAGTTCCGCCTGTTTTTCGTCAATTTCAGCATCTTTTCAGAGCCTTGTGACTCAATTCGAGGTGCGCGGAGCGGTGAGCGATCGCGTAAAGTTGGCACACGAAATTGGCGCGTTCAACGAGTCCGGAATTGACTTTAGTCACCACAGCTACACGCAGATGAGCGACTATATGAGGGTACGGTAGCGGATAATAAGGTTTTTGTGCTTATTTGGTTGTGTGATTTCAGGATCTAGCGAACCGCTTCCCCGAACTGACGTATTTGCACTCGATCGGTCAGTCGCATCAACGACGCGAGTTGTGGGTGTTGGTCATCGCGAAGAATCCGCGTCTGCACTCGCCCGGCGTCCCGGAATTCAAATACGTTGCGAATATGCACGGAAATGAGGTAAGTGGTGCTATTTTCGCTTTGCTCGAGTCACTCTAACGGTCTAAGTCGTGGTTAGCACGGCAAATTGCGGCCGTAACGACGCAGCTTCGATTCCTCCGTTCATTTATGGATTTTCAGGTCACCGGACGCGAACTACTACTCTATCTGGCTACCGTACTTCTCGAGAACTACGGTAAAAACGACTACATCACGCGTCTGATTGACACGACGCGCATCCACATCATGCCGACGATGAATCCCGACGGCTACGAGAAGGCAATCGTTGGCGATGAAGACGGGATTACGGTATGCGACGACTGTAGAGTCAGCGAGGCGAAACGCCGCATTGTTTCAGGGCAGAGGAAACGCTCACTATCACGATCTGAATCGCAATTTCCCGGTGCGATTCCCCTCCGAGTCGATGCAGTTCAAGCCGGAGCCGGAAACGCGCGCCATCATGCGGTGGTCGCTCGACGTCCCCTTCGTTCTGTCGGCGAATCTCCACGGAGGCTCCACGCTGGTCAACTACCCGTACGACGACCTGCAGGGCGGCGTCCGCGGCCCCGCTGAACTCACCAGATCCGAAGATCACGAGCTGTTCGTGCGGCTCGCGTACTCGTACGCTCGAGCGCACACGCGGATGTGGAAGAAGGGACCGCGTTGTCTCAAGAACGACCTCAACAACGACTTTGACCCGGTTTCCGGCATCATCAACGGCGCCGAGTGGTATCCGATCTCCGGAGGCATGCAGGACTGGGTGTACGTGTACACCGACGGCTTCGAGGTGACCGTCGAGCTGAACTGCGTGAAGTTTCCCACCGCCGATCAACTGAAGCCGCTGTGGGAGGAGAACAAGTACGCGTTGCTCGAGTACATCGACCAAGTGCACAACACGATTCACGGATTCGTGACGGACGCGCGGACCGGATTCGGGATCGAGAACGCGACGATCAGCATCAACGACGTCAACAAGATTGTGAAGACGTACAAATACGGCGATTACTGGAGACTCATCAACGAGGGAACGTACCAGGTGAGCTGGATTTATCGATATTGCGCTCGTTTCATCGT
This sequence comes from Steinernema feltiae, assembly GCA_007213375.1. Classification (NCBI taxonomy): domain Eukaryota; kingdom Metazoa; phylum Nematoda; class Chromadorea; order Rhabditida; family Steinernematidae; genus Steinernema; species Steinernema feltiae. The sequence continues at coordinate 14,525 of MQUG01003285.1, forward strand.
TTTCATAGTTGTTTGACGCAGAATCTGATCATCTCTGTCACTCCAAAAATGAGATTATTTGCCATGTTATATCTGTGCTTACATCTGTCACTGCTTCAGGTAACCTTCGACCACGTCGACTACAGCCCGGAAACGAAAACGGTGCTGATAACGCGTGAGAATCCGTCGGTCGAGCTCAACATCACTCTGGTACGGAACGGCGACGACAGCATCCTCCTCAGCGACGCGGATTCCATGACTTCTTCATCTCCACGCCTCTCCACTTCGCTGCTCTTCGCTTTTTGGGGTCTCTACATCGCAATTTGCTGAAATCTCGCTCTCCAATGGACGAGCGACGAACATACGGGATACGATGCATTTGTGAATAAGGTTCTCTAGTCCTTTCGAGTAATCTCTGCTTTTGTGCTCCGGCGTTTGCTCAATCACCAATAAACTAACTCAAGCTATTGGGTATTAAAAGCTGGAAAGTACTCTCAGCATATACTAGTGCTATTCTCATTTCAACTGAAGCAGCAGCATAGAGCCCTGAAAGCAAAGAACAAGGAGCCCGCAGCGGTGCAGATTACCGCGGAGCAGCTGCTGCGTGAAGCCACCGAACGCCAATTCTAGGCTTCTCCGCACTGCAGCGCTGAAGGTCGACGGCCGCAACATCGGCCTGTGGCTCCAGTACGCCGAAATGGAGATGCGGACGAAGCAGGTGAACCACGCGAGAAACGTCTTCGATCGCGCGTTCACCGCGCTCCCCCGCGCTGAGCAGATCTGGCTGAAGTACGTCTACATGGAGGAGCTGCTCGAGAACGCGCCCGGCAGATCTACGAACGGTGGATGTCCAGGGAACCGAGTCAGCAAGCCTGGCTCACCTACGCCAATTTCGAGCTCCGTTAAGGCGAAATCGACCGCGCGCGGCGCGTGTGGCTGCGACTTCTCGACGTCCACCAACACGACGTGCAGATCTGGATTCGTTTCGCGAAATTCGAGGAAAAACACGGAAACGACTGCGATTCCCGGGTTGCATATGTAAGTAAGTAACTGCAAGTAAAAAGCGAGAAATGACTTACGACTAAAAACAGAATTACGAGCTCGCTCGAACTTTGCGCGTTCGGAGCGTTCGGAGAAGCCCAGCCACGTGAATCATAATCGAGTGGTTCAGTGCAATATTGCAGTCAAACGAACGCGCGGAGATGAGAGATGATGAGGATTCACAAATTCCGCTTTACGGTGATCGCGGCCTTGAAACACTGGACTCGGAACTGCTCAGGTTTGCATTGAATGCTCCCTGTCCCCACTGGAGAATTATTGAGAACAGCAGAAATCAAATTTAATCAAACGAAATGCCGCATTCCAAGGGAAACCTCCCTCAGCAATGTAGAAAGTGATCATTTACGCAAAACCGAAGAGGCACAAACGCAAGGCAACGCATTTCAATTCAAATTTTATTCCGTGTAAAACAAATACAAAACAAAAATCAAATGAAAAAATTCCAAAAATAGAAACGGACAGTTGCTTCTTTCTAGCACGACATCTTCACCTGTCGGCGGTCCATCTTCAGGTCCAGGAAAAACTCGACAATGCTGGTGTCGACATTGTGCTTGTTCAGCCAATCGAAGCGCTTGCGCAGCCATCCAAAGTCGGTGGTCGGGGAGACCGGAAAGGCGCCCTTGAGGCGCTCGTCTTCGTAGTGGTCCATCAACTGCTTCAGGAGCTTCCACTCGGTCCCAGCGTTGGTGCGTTCATCAGTTTCCGATTGGCCCACAGGAGCTGACGTCAGATAATCCGTGTACGCGTGGTTCATCGTGCAGCAGCTCCGTCCGTAAAACATGTGGACAAGAGAGAGGCAGATGTCCAGGAAACCACCTTCGACATCCACAGCGGATAAAAGGCGGCGTTCAGCAGCGCGCAAGTCCTTAGGTCTCAATTCGCGAACAGTGACTTTCTTGTCAGTTGGCGCATGATACTTCCAATCGCAGCCACAACCACGGCACATGTCCAATCGCGTGCGCACCTGAGCCGCGCAATCCTCGACGGTTTTGTGCTGACAACGGTTGTGACACTCCGCCGCATAAACGCGAGCAACGCCGCCGCCGCCAACGATCGGATAAACTTTGGTGCATTTACGACTAGTGCAAATCAAATGAGGCTTCACACTCTCTTCTGAAGCATCAAAAAGCTTGGCGGACGTGCACGGCTTAATCTTTTCAAGAACGCTGCGAGCAGTTCGCCTTTTGTGGCGCGCGGTGCGATAATGCGAAACAAACTCACGTAGAAGACGATGGGCGGTAAAGTTGCGACGAACGTCCTTGGAATCCATAGGCTTCAGTTGCGCGATTTCGTCCAGAAACTCCTTCGTCATGGCGCAAGACATGTCCCAATTCCGGATACATTTGGCGGAGGCAACGTGGGTCAAAGCCAAGTGTTCGAGCAGCTCGTTGTCCATGAAATGCTCCATGTTGACATTGAAGTGAGAGTCCAGATAGCCTCTTGCGCGGTATTCGGTCAGCAGTTCGTTCAGGCAGATTACGGCATTTCCAGGCAGAAATCCAGTGGACGCGGACTTGGTGAAGCAGAAGAAAACATTGTTCATCGCCGAAGGAGGAAGGACGGTCAGCAAATCCACAAAGCAGAAGCGGAAGGCATCGCTAAGCTGCTGACTGCCGGCTTCGATGAGGAAGCAGATTGCATTGATGTGGTCGAACGAAGCAAAGACCTGGAGCAGCTGATCCATGTTTCGGCGATCCTTCAGAGGTCCAAACGATGTAGAAACGCTGGGTCCATCGACAAAGTGGTAGACATGGCCATTTCGTTGGAAAGCATAGGACCGCGGCTTGTAATGGCTCTTCGAGGTTTCATAGTCAACAAGAAGCTTCCTCTTGCCATGGTCCATGACAGTCTTGTAGGGAGTGAACAATTTCTTCCTGTTGAGTGCATCATCGAAGGATCTGCGACCGAGGTAGTTCAGAATTGAGTTGATCCATGTCGACTTTCCAGCTCCGCTTTCGCCCAGGAGAAGCACGTTGACATCGGCCATCTTCTTCACAACGAGATTCGCATGAGGAGGAATCTACAAAAATAAGATGAAATAAACAGAAACGAATAATTGACAAATTACCATTCGAAAAGGAAAATGTTCGCTGGCAGACGCGCTGTTGCTGGAACAAGGACGCGAGTCATTAACATGGACGGACAAGGTCGGCTTCTGCTTCCAGGAAACGTCCTTGTCGCTCACGATTGACTTGTGAGACTCCTTCGTTGCAGTCTTTGACTTCGATGCGTTCGCTACTTGATGCATTGAAGAACAAGAGCGAGGCTCCATCTGTCGAGAAGTTTCAATCGTTGAGTTGGAAGTTTCCCAAAAAGAAGAATTTCCGTCGTTGACATCCTGAAATAAAATTAAATGATGCAACGATTGAGTTCAACTTTCAAGCTTACCTTCCAGGAAACGTTCTTGTCACTCATGAGTGACTTGTGAGACTCCTTCGTGGCCTTCGAGGCAGTCTTGGACTTGGACTTGTGAGACTCCATCGTGGCCTTCGAGGCAGTCTTGGACTTGTATGAGTCAACTGCTTCCGTGGATGACGAAGAGCTGCCAGGTCCAGTTTGTTGGGGAGCCTCATTCGTTAAGTTCACAGTTTCATGAGACAACTGAGAAATCCCTTCATTGACAACCTGGAAAAAAAGTTTAATGAAAGTTGAATTGGAGTTTGCACCTAACCTCAGAGAAAGAAGGCGATTGCTCGCACTTCAAATGGTGGTTTTCGACATCGACCTGGCCCTGATAGCCCCATTCCTCATCGATGGAATGCTCGACATCAGATGAGGGAGCAGCATCGACAGCCTGAAAGAATGTTGTAATGGTTAAACTCGGGTTTGCAGCTTACCTCAGAGGAAGAAGGCGATTGCTCGCACTTCAAAAGGTCCACAGCGACATGGCCTTGATAGCCCCATTCTTCATCGATGGAATGCTCGACATCGGATGAGGGAGGAGCATCGACAGCCTGAAAGAATGTTGTAATGGTTAAACTCGGGTTTGCAGCTTACCTCAGAGGAAGAAGGCGATTGCTCGCACTTCAAAAGGTCCACAGCGACATGGCCTTGATAGCCCCATTCTTCATCGATGGAATGCTCGACATCGGATGAGGGAGGAGCATCGACAGCCTGAAAGAATGTTGTAATGGTTAAACTCGGGTTTGCAGCTTACCTCAGAGGAAGAAGGCGATTGCTCGCACTTCAAAAGGTCCACAGCGACATGGCCTTGATAGCCCCATTCTTCATCGATGGAATGCTCGACATCGGATGAGGGAGGAGCATCGACAGCCTGAAAGAATGTTGTAATGGTTAAGTTCGAGTTTGCAGCTTACCTCAGAGGCAGAAGGCGAGTGCTCGCACTTCAAAAGGTCCACAGCGACATGGCCTTGATAGCCCCATTCTTCATCGATGGAATGCTCGACATCGGATGAGGGAGGAGCATCGACAGCCTGAAAGAATGTTGTAATGGTTAAGTTCGAGTTTGCAGCTTACCTCAGAGGCAGAAGGCGAGTGCTCGCACTTCAAAAGGTCCACAGCGACATGGCCTTGATAGCCCCATTCTTCATCGATGGAATGCTCGACATCAGATGAGGGAGCAGACAAGGTGCGCTGAGACGCTGCGGGTTGGTTGGTGGAGTCGGAAACCTAAACGAAAAAAGTTAAGAAAATGAACGCAACGCAGCAGCGAGTGCATACCGGCATCAGCGCAAAGAGGCGTCTGCCATCAGCGGTGGTGACCGGGAAGAGTGGGATGTGGAGAGTCGCCTTGGCGTTCTTCACCTTGACGAGAGCGTTGATGACGTACTGCATTGTGGAGCAGAAGGCAGATGAAACTTCACCGGAGCGGTGGCAAACAATTCGAATGATCGCGGTCGCCGCCAATCGTCACTGCGGATCGGAAGCAGTCGGGACTGAAATTCAGGGATTTTGCCTGATCTCTCAATGTACCGTATCGCGAGAACGTCTGCAACGTTCCACACTTGCGCACGGTGAAGATCTCTGTTTTCGATCACAATCCTGCGCACCGCCGTGATCTTGTAGTAACCAACGTTCATTACTCGAATTAACGGTTTGAACGTTGTCAGTCGAAGCTGATGGAAGCTCTTCGACGATCAGGCGTGTGCGACGGTGCGCGCGTTGATCGGTCTAGCGAGTCGGTGTCAAACGAAGCTGCTGGATTGCTTCCAAGCCTATTTAACCGCCTGTATCGAGTGTCTTCATCACATAATCCAGAGTCAAACATGTCGAGGCACGCCTCACAACGCCCTGAAGGTGAAGAACAAGGAGTCCGCAGCGGTGCAGATCACCGCAGAGAGCTGCTGCGTGAAGCCACCGAACGCCAATTCTCGGCTTCTCCGTTCTGCGGAATCCCCGCGGATGCACAAGAACTCGCCGAACTCAACCGACGACGCCGCAAAGACTTTGAGGACGCAATCTATCGGAATCGCGCGCAGATCGCCAACTTTCTGAAGTACGCGAAGTGGGAGGAGACGATCGGGGAGCTGCAGACGATGCGGTCGGTGTTCGAAAGAGCGCTGGAGGTCGACGGCCGCAACATCGGCCTGTGGCTCCAGTACGCCGAAATGGAGATGCGGACGAAGCAGGTGAACCACGCGAGAAACGTCTTCGATCGCGCGGTCACCGCGCTCCCCGCGCTGAGCAGATCTGGCTGAAGTACGTCTACATGGAGGAGCTGCTCGAGAACGCGCCCGGCAGATCTACGAACGGTGGATGTCCTGGGAACCGAGTCAGCAAGCCACACGTCAATCACACGCGGACGGCGTGAGGCACTAGACCAGATTGTTTGCGTCAGTGCGAATCGTCATTTCGACGATTTTCAATAATTCAGCGCTTTCGCGCCTGAAACGCGTGGATTCTGTTTACGTTTACGCGACGTTTTGGAGAACGAGATTCTAAATCTGGTTTGATTTTTGATGTTTTGTGGCTCTGTCGCGAGTGGTCAGGCTCTCTAGATTCGCGGTTCGTGGCTGAATGCGAACTCGTTATCGAAGTCATCACGTGGAACGACCGAGCCAGACCGCTGCGATTGGAATGAAATGAGTTGAGCGCGTGATCTTCAGCGGCAACAGGAGACGCAATTGGGTGGTTTGCAGGTAGCGCGTTCTCCTTCTGGCGTGGCGCGGTGGCAACGTGAAAGTCTTTGTGAGGGGACTCCATTTTCTTTTTCAGTTTCTTCTCTTCTACGTCTTCGTCCAAGTGAGTTCTTTGAAATTGATTGCGAATTAATCAAATTGGTGCATTTAGAAGAGAAGAAACTGAAAAAGAAAATGGAGTCCCCTCACAAAGACTTTCACGTTGCCACCGCGCACGCCAGAAGGAGAACGCGCTACCTGCAAACCACCCAATTGCGTCTCCTGTTGCCGCTGAAGATCACGCGCTCAACTCATTTCATTCCAATCGCAGCGTCTGGCTCGGTCGTTCCACGTGATGACTTCGATAACGAGTTCGCATTCAGCACGAACCGCGAATCTAGAGAGCCTGACCACTCGCGACAGAGCACAAAACATCAAAAATCAAACCAGATTTAGAATCTCGTTCTCCAAAACGTCGCGTAAACGTAAACAGAATCCACGCGTTTCAGGCGCGAAATCGCTGAATTATTGAAAATCGTCGAAATGACGATTCGCACTGACGCAAACAATCTGGTCTAGTGCCTCACGCCGTCCGCGTGTGATTGACGTGTGGCTTGCTGACTCGGTTCCCAGGACATCCACCGTTCGTAGATCTGCCGGGCGCGTTCTCGAGCAGCTCCTCCATGTAGACGTACTTCAGCCAGATCTGCTCAGCGCGGGGGAGCGCGGTGACCGCGCGATCGAAGACGTTTCTCGCGTGGTTCACCTGCTTCGTCCGCATCTCCATTTCGGCGTACTGGAGCCACAGGCCGATGTTGCGGCCGTCGACCTCCAGCGCTCTTTCGAACACCGACCGCATCGTCTGCAGCTCCCCGATCGTCTCCTCCCACTTCGCGTACTTCAGAAAGTTGGCGATCTGCGCGCGATTCCGATAGATTGCGTCCTCAAAGTCTTTGCGGCGTCGTCGGTTGAGTTCGGCGAGTTCTTGTGCATCCGCGGGGATTCCGCAGAACGGAGAAGCCGAGAATTGGCGTTCGGTGGCTTCACGCAGCAGCTGCTCTGCGGTGATCTGCACCGCTGCGGACTCCTTGTTCTTCACCTTCAGGGCGTTGTGAGGCGTGCCCGACATGTTTGACTCTGGTTGTGTGATGAAGACACTCGATATAGGCGGTTAAATAGGCTTGGAGCAATCCAGCAGCTTCGTTTGACACCGACTCGCTAGACCGATCAACGCGCGCACCGTCGCACACGCCTGATCGTCGAAGAGCTTCCATCAGCTTCGACTGACAACGTTCAATCCGTTAATTCGAGTAATGAACGTTGGTTACTACAAGATCACGGCGGTGCGCAGGATTGTGATCGAAAACAGAGATCTTCACCGTGCGCAAGTGTGGAACGTTGCAGACGTTCTCGCGATACGGTACATTGAGAGATCAGGCAAAATCCCTGAATTTCAGTCCCGACTGCTTCCGATCCGCAGTGACGATTGGCGGCGACCGCGATCATTCGAATTGTTTGCCACCGCTCCGGTGAAGTTTCATCTGCCTTCTGCTCCACAATGCAGTACGTCATCAACGCTCTCGTCAAGGTGAAGAACGCCAAGGCGACTCTCCACATCCCACTCTTCCCGGTCACCACCGCTGATGGCAGACGCCTCTTTGCGCTGATGCCGGTATGCACTCGCTGCTGCGTTGCGTTCATTTTCTTAACTTTTTTCGTTTAGGTTTCCGACTCCACCAACCAACCCGCAGCGTCTCAGCGCACCTTGTCTGCTCCCTCATCTGATGTCGAGCATTCCATCGATGAAGAATGGGGCTATCAAGGCCATGTCGCTGTGGACCTTTTGAAGTGCGAGCACTCGCCTTCTGCCTCTGAGGTAAGCTGCAAACTCGAACTTAACCATTACAACATTCTTTCAGGCTGTCGATGCTCCTCCCTCATCCGATGTCGAGCATTCCATCGATGAAGAATGGGGCTATCAAGGCCATGTCGCTGTGGACCTTTTGAAGTGCGAGCACTCGCCTTCTGCCTCTGAGGTAAGCTGCAAACTCGAACTTAACCATTACAACATTCTTTCAGGCTGTCGATGCTGCTCCCTCATCCGATGTCGAGCATTCCATCGATGAAGAATGGGGCTATCAAGGCCATGTCGCTGTG
>MQUG01003287.1:0-60045 GCA_007213375.1 Steinernema feltiae
GTTGGCGTTGAAAAGCAAGATGAACTTGTCAATCTTCGCTGGGTCAATGAATTCCCAGAATTCCACTTGGCAAATCGGGGTGACTGAGGTCCGTCCCGATATTGAAGATTTGGGAGGTCACGAACATGAGAAACAACGTTCATCGGCTTATCGCTAATGCGAACACCGTGCTCACGCAAGTATTCGTTTCCTTCTCCGACCAGATTCAAAACGTTCAAAGAATCGGTGATTTCATTAAGCCGTCTCTTGGGATCACGCGCTTCCTGAAACTCCTTCTATTGAGTTTCAGAACTATGGCGTTTGTTAACCTGAAGAAGAGCTTGATGTTGGCCTGGCGATAGCTTCGAAAAAGGCACTCGTTGACCTTCTTTGATGCCGAGAACTTCCATCGGAAAGATCGCTTTCTTACCTTCACGACCGTACTCCTTGACAACGCCGAACCAATCGGGTTTCAGGGGCTTAAAACCCTGCTTCCCATATGTTTCACGATGGTAATCTAACACCGAAACAGTTTGGTCATTGCGGACGAACCTAAACAATAATGTCATTTCAGGAAAACAAAACGGAAAGCTTACGTCAAGGCGGAAATTTTCTTCTGGCTCAGTTTCGAAAACTTGAACTCCTGCTTCGTGTACAAATGGACGAGAGTGACATCCTTATACTGCTTTTCAATCATCATCTTGTCGCGTTCATCCAAACAATTTTTGTTGCCGTCCTTGCCAAGGAGCGCTCTTACATTTCCAATAAGACCAACTTTGTCGTCAGACGTATCGTAGAAAACCGCTTTTTGAGCTGAAATTAATCATTGCAAACTCCAAAACATCTAAACAGAAACACTGACAATCAACGACAACAGCCGCTTTCATCGAATTCAAGTCATCTCCAATGATTCGGGTTCCTTTAGAGATCCCAAACACAATATGGCAAGAATCTTGCAGTTGTCTCATACGATCGGGCGTTGGAGTCTTATCGTACAGCGTTCCATAGCACACCATGTAGTTTTCACTGAAACAAAGCGTCCAACAATTGAATAAACGAAAGCGGCATACTCAGCGATTGCCTTCTGATTGGTCAGAATTTCCCAGAACTGACGCAGCGAGTGATCTTCCTGGTTACGAGCAACCGCTTTCGCGAGGTCGTTTCCTTTGAACGTATAGGCGTTCTTTGAGACCGGTACGATGTTGACCACGTACTCTCCACGAGACAAACGACGATCATCGCTAAACTCTTCAGGAAGATCATCGCCCTTGATGACGATCTTCGCACACTGAAAACAAATTGCTTATTTGCGCGCATTCTGAAGAGAGCACTTACAAGTTGCTCACGCAGTTTCTCACAACTGAAAAGCGTACGTGAGTTATCGTAGACGACGACAGTTTCCCGGGAGGAAAACTCAGCGATCTCGTTGGCCTTCTTCAGCAACGTAAAACAAAGATCATGGCGTTCGTTACGCAACACACTAAACACAAACAATTCCAATTTTATCTAAATTCAGAATGAAGGAACTCACCAGTCACCAGAGTTGCGACACCAATCAATTTCACGTTTTCCGCGCTTCTCGTCATGGACGGTTTGAGTGACAGAAACATCGTAACGATAGATCAGTTTTCCACTGGGCTTCAGTTCAAAATGGTTGGAAACGAGCGAAACTTTCTTCCCGGCACCGGAAGCCAGCTTTGGCGGAAATACGTTGTCGGACGGCACCGCCGCCGTCGCCCTCGATGGACCACGAGTAGAGTTGCTGTACATAGTAGGTTTAATTGGTTCCCTGCAACAAGCAATCATGACAAGAAGCACAAAACAACACCACGAATGTTCAAGAAAACAACGCGAATAATCAAAGACAACAACAACGAGTGACGCAAATCGCGCTGCTCCACCGCGCAGAGCATAGAGAGAGGCAGCCACTCACCACCAACGAAAAACGAACGACTGATTATGCGGACCGCCTCGACTGCACCGGTTCGCCTCCACGTCAGCAACCGTACAGCCCGTATCTGTCTCCAACCGCGAAAAATGAATTCAAATTCAGACTGTACTTCCAATACAATTCGCATTTCGCGCTCAGGTTCGGTCGCGCTAATCTGGAATTGCACTCGGAGTCTGCAACGTTGCAGACTCCGAGACTCAGACCTCCTTGGCGCTCGGTGGGTTTTGAAGCAAAATTGCTCGTTTTCTGTTTTCATTCGATCTCCTTTTGTGGCAAATAGTTTGCAATCAAAATCGTTTGTGGCAGTCAAAATTTATGAATTCCTAACAACAAACGCGCCAACAATAATAAAGAGCAATGAGAGCAAGAGAACACGAGAACATGGCAAGTTAATAATAAATATAAGGATCTTGTTCGTGGTCTTCCGATTAGTCCTCAGTTCATTTTCCTGTGCTTGCGCTCGAATCCGGCATATGGTTTAGGATACCTCTGGTCGCTCGATCGACACAGAGGATGGATAGGCGGCTTTGTACTCCGGAGTTCAGGGTCGAAGCTCCCTTCGAGCTCCTCGATTTCTCGCACGTACCCCGGGTAACGATTTCGTAGCAAATAGGGAAACTAAAATGGATTTAAATGTCGGAGAGACCTCTTCTGACTTACCACGAAGACGTTGTTGCCGGGCGTAGCAATGAGCGTCACACACGCATATCGAATGATACGTGGTTTCTTGACTTTCTTCAAGCCGAGACTCTCTCCACGATGCGCAGACAGTTGGGCCCGAAACTCTGGAAATGGAAAAACATTTAGTGGGGAAAGTTTTGGCTTCGTTCTCACCGCCAACTCCTTCTCGTACTGCTTCCGCACTGTCGCTTTCTCAATTTTGTTAAGCTTCCGCCCATTGTATACTGGCGCTTTCCAGGGCGCGTTTGGATCAATGAAGGAGAAAAGGCTTTTGCGAGCAAGTGCGCGGTCTTCGGACTCATCGGTCTTCTCTGTGAACTTGGAATTCTGGAGCTGGAAGGTGAGATCGTGGACGACATTGTTCTCACCAATGAAGGATTCATGATCTGAATATTGCTATCAAAATCGAAAAATGAGATCAACCGTCATACCTTTTTGGGCAGAATAGTGATTGCAGGCGCCTTCTTCTTGGCCAATCAAGAGCTGGTCATTCTTCTCCTGCTGGAGTTGCGGGTGGGCAGCGATGGTCTCGCCGTACTCATCACAATGGGGAACGTATTTGGGAGCCAATTTCCCTTTCTCGTCATTCTGCTCTTCAGCGACACCGAGAACGTCGGAGGATGGAGCATGTTGCAGCGGAGAATTAGTTTCGACTGGATCAGGCATTAGAAAGACGTTTCCATGTGCATCACAATGAAACTGGAAGCCCGCGGGAGGATGAACGTCGCCACTGGAGTCGTAATAGTATCCATTGGAATCAAAGTAACCTCCGTGTTCATCATATCCAGCTGGAAGAAGAGTACCAGTTGCATCGTAGCGTCCTTGGTCAATTTCTCGTTTGGCGCCTTCCATGGTTGGTTAGACTCGTATCAGTGTGAATAGTAATGGGAATTGATTGGTTCAACTGAAAACAAACACGTGTGAGGTGAGCAGAGCGAGGGCAACAATCAGAAACTCAGCGGCGCTGTGACAAACAAATGGAAACACAGAAACATTCCGAATGATTCAATCGCAACGAGCAACACGCTAAAAGCAATGCGACAAAAATACAAAAATCATGTTGCTGCGTTGGTTCGTACATTCGCATCGAAATCGCCACCTGCAACCGTGCCTGCTGATGTATCCAACGACTAGAGATACTAAAGAATTCCCGATTCACGCAGATAATTCAAGCAGATGCTGCTGCTGCGCACAGGACGCGGTCGCGTTCGTTTTACTCTTCTAGCAACGAAAGATCGCGACAGCCGTGCACGCGTATGTTACCAATGACCAGAGATGCTCATGAATTCAAGCAATTCATGCAGATAATTCAAGCAGGCTGATTGTGAGCGCAGGATGCGATCGCATGTGCAACGAAAGATCGCGACAGGTTTGAGAGGAAAATAATTATTTTATTAATCGTCAAACCGAACGCCAACGAAAGAGTGACATCCAGCATATTGAAACAATTTTAAATCGAACAGATTTTATTTCCGTTTACACCAATCTTATTCCCCCACACAACAAAGAGATCATCATCGGCGAAGGAAGAAAGCGAGAAGAGTTACGACAGCGGCAGTGAGAAGAGAGTGGAGCGTCGGAGCCGAGTTCGCCGTGGTCGCCGGGTTCATTAGGTCCGCGAAGTTGCACAGCTCCCTACCACAGCAAGCGGTGTAGAGCGATCCGCGGCTTCGAATCCTTTGTAGCACTTGAAGCTTTGAGCAACGCTGAGCAGAGTGCACAGCAGCAAGCAGGAGAGAAGAAAGATACGCATCGCCTGAAATGGAGCGGAGATTAGCGGAAAAGTGAAGAGGAGCATCGGAGTCGGAGCACCGTCGGCTCAGAAGGGAGGAGAAGAAGAGAACTCACTTTCGAATCGAGAATCCGCCGGAAGAACAACTACACAGGTGGATGAAACGACGCTCACTGCCGATCGACGCCTTTTTAACCTTGTTTCTCCGTCTAGAAGATCAACTTACAGACGAGACAGTCAAGCAACCTGAACTTCCGATTGGTCGAAGGTCGAATTGTCGCGATGCGAAAAAACGTTCGTGAGAACGATGTTGGAGGAGAACTCTCTAATTGCGATCTGAATTTACGAAATCAGATTCGAAATCACGCTTTCTCTACGATTAACTCAAAGCAATCTAAAATGTAAACAAATGCATTTTAAGAAGACAAATAGATGCATGATGAGAGGCAAGAAACAAAACTAGAACAAGAAGAAAGACTAAACTATTTCGCTGCAGGAAACTGAACGAAATCGTCGAATCGCTTGCACAAGATTTCATAAGTGGGCGACGATAGCCCTTCCACGCCGACACAGCTCTTCAACTCCACCACATCCATCTTCCGGACCACCTTCGCGATAACTTCGTAAAACCCGTAGCGATCAGCAAGCTTCAAATTCTTCGCACAACTCAGCTCGTCCGGGTGGAAAAGGTAATCGCGGCATCGCTCGGTGATCAGACCGCACTGGAAATAGTCGGCCATCTTCAGAAGGTACTCTACAGAGTCAGCTGAAAGGATAGAGTCAATAGGTGCACGAAGAGAGGGAAGAGAACTCACCGTCGATGCGAACTCGCATGCCGTAGAGAAGGGATACGAAATGGAGAAACTGATTCAAGTCGGTCTCCTTCAATTCGTACACTCCGTCGCGTTTCTCTTTGAAGTCACTGTTAAAGAACGCTTTGAAGAAATGTGAACTGCCGCTGAGAATCTGCAGCGATAACGATGTACGAAGGCCAATGAAAAGGGAACTAACCGTTTTCGAGAGCCAAAGTATTTCATCATCCACTTTGACCTGAACCGCATCGTCGGAAGATTCGATCATAGAGTTGTTACGATCCGAGAGATCAATAAGTTTCTGGCTACAAGCAACATTTGAATTGCTGCGAGCAATGGAAAGAAGGAAGGAATACCTGAAGGCGTTCACCTGCACTTCCATTTTGTGAAATGCCGAAGAAGCTGATTTCCAGAAACGGAAATCCGTTGTTTCGGGCAACAGACTACGAAAATCAATGCGTTCGAGATCACTTGGCAAATTACGGAAATCATAAGACTGCGACCACTGAAACAAACAAACACTGCTTTAGAAAATCTCCCGAGTAGATGGAACTCACAAGCTTCGAGCACTGCAACTCTGGAAACGCAGCAAACCCCACAAATTGCCCGAACGCCTCACAATTCCAAATCAAGGTCTTCTTTTCGTCGACGACAGGTCTACAGTGGATTTCCGTATTGTAGATATCGAAGCTGCCAATGCGGTCGTGTTTGGTACAACTGTAGCTGCCGCTGACTTGCCTGCGAGCAAACAGAAATAGTCACGAAATCGAACGCGATCAATCGTACCATTCAAACCCGGCAAGCTCCACTTTGCTCGACAAGAAATCGTTCGGACTCTTTCTGTACGCCAATTCCACCTCAATCTTCGATCTTTGAGCCATTTTCAATCTGCAACAACAGAAATGGAGCTATGGAAATTGCATGCGGACACGGAAATTGCACGAATTTGGTCAAAACATGCGTATAAATAATATAAACAGCAGAGTTAAATCCAAATTAGCGACATTCAAGTTCAGCGCTGAATATTGGAAGTGGGACAACATGAATTACAAGAAAATACGCGCATTGACCAGGACGACAGATTCACAAAACAGGCTGCATCGATGACCTTCGAAATCATCGCAGAACCCGTAAAGCGCCATCAATCGTGACCCCAACGCTGAAATTCGTCCCGTGACGCTAATGTATAACGTAATGAATTAACGCTGAAGTTCGTGAATCGATCCACACAGAAACAAACAAATTCAGTTTTTCTCAACGCACCCGCAAGAGAGAATTCGCATTCAATAAATTGTGGAATTAAGACCACGACGAGAAGCACAACAGCGACAAATCGTGTGAACATGTTGAGGCATCGTTGCATCAGACGTGGAACGCAATGCAACGTGGAAGAATCAAAAGCCGAAGATCATCCGTTGCACATTTGGACGTTTTGCTCTCATCACAAAGATCCTTCGGAGATGACAAATAGAATAGATACAACAAAAACAAGTACATGCGGTCGCGTTTCAAACTTTTATTAGATAAAAATGTTAATTGATAATAATATTTTTTCCAAAAATTCACCCTCCAATCACCACTCGTCGTCGTTGTCAAGGATGACGGTTTTGAGCGAGACGTCCTGGTTAACGGTGGGCATAGCGACGGGGGCCTCCTCAAAGCCTTCCAACTTTTTCCCTTCGGACAGGTCAATTAAAAACTGCGGAGGTGTTTGTCCGACGCCACGAACAACCTAAACACAACTCTTTGATTACAGCGAGAGGCTGGCATTATGCGTACCTCGACCAGCTCCTTCATCAGTTCAGTTCCATCAACCAGCGGGTCCACGAAGCTCGTCGACTTGCCCTCGAACAAGCGACCGGTGCGTCCAATGCGATGAATATAGGTGGTCACGTCTTGCGGGAGATCGTAGTTGATGACGTGTTCCATGTCGTGGATGTCGAGTCCACGCGCACAGACGTCCGTGGCGACGAGAACATGGCAGAAACCACGACGGAAATCAGCGAGCGCCTTTTCACGAGACTGTTGGGAGCGATCGCTAAAATACAAGCATGATAGAATCAATCATAAGACCAGCGGATCGCACCCATTGATGGAAGTAGCCAAGATCTGCTTAGTTGACAGGTAGGCAGCGACGACGTCCGAGGTGCGTTTGTGTTCGACAAAGACCAAGGTGCGTGGAACGTGAGCCGTGGTGACTAAATTCATGGAATAGTAAGATCTAGAATGACGTAGATTGTGAGATACCGTCTCCTCCAATCTTCTCAATGCGTTTCTTTTCATCTTCAAGTTGCTTCGCGAGCACCTCATGGATCTTTTCATTTTTATGCGACTGACCAACGGTGACGAACTCTTGCTTGACCTTGCGACACGCGATTCGAGACGTTTCCTTCAGACTGACGACAACAAAGTTGGGCTTCAGAAAATCGTCCGCCATCTTCTGCACACTGTCCGAGTAGGTCGCACTGAACAGCAAAGTCTGACGATTTTGAGGCTGAAAACATCCACACTATCAGTACGATCAAACAAGACTGAAACTTACATCAGGGAACCCTTCAAAGCGCATAACAGTTAAGATGTCCTCCCAGAAGCTCGTTTCAAGCAGATGGTCCGCTTCATCAAGAACAAAGAAGCGCAGATTGGTGAAGAGAATTTCACGCTGCAGAACAAAGTGCTTCAGACGCCCAGGAGTTGCGAATAGGATGTCACAGCCATCACGGATGTCGACGATGTTCTGACGGACCGAGTACTGACCGTAGGCCTTGGCAACAGCAACATTTGTCTTGTCAGCAAACTTCCGAGCCTGATTCGCTAGCTGGAGAACCAGTTCACGAGTAGGAGCGACGACAATGGCAAGAGGTGAGCATCGAGTAAGCTTGTCCTTTGGAGGGTTCTCCATGATCTGCTTGATCATTGGAAGAACGTAGGCTGCGGTCTTGCCTGCTCCAGTTTCCGAATGTCCCAAGATGTCGTATCCGGCGTTGACGATCGGCATGACGAGAGCTTGGATGTTACGAGGTGAAGCGTACTGCGAGCGAGCCTTCACGTTCTGGAGCAGCTGAGGAGGAAATCCACAATCTTCCCAAGTCCTGAAAGAATCAAATAAACTGTTTGTTGTAGCGCAAGCGACTTACTTGTACTCAGTGACCTCACTTTCCTTGATCTTCTTCGCGATGACGTCTTCATCTGCCAGCTTTTCAACACCTTTGGCTGCTTCCTTTTCGTCTTCACCGAACAGTTCATCGACCTGCACCAGTTCAGGAACATGGCGCGACATCGGGAGAGTGGGCTTGTCTTCTTCCTTTTCTTTTCCTTCCATCTTGCTGTTGAATGGCGAGAAACTTGTGAAGTTTGGAGCAGGAGAACTCGGCTTGAACTCTCGACGCTCTAAAATAATTAATATGAATATGCAGTTGTTGAATCAAGTGAAATCGTTACCTGGAAGAGGTTCTAGGTTAGGATTGGTGTCCATTCCGCCGCCGCCGCCTCCAGTGAGGCCCCCGCGGCCCAAGCTTCCTCCGCCAGCGCCACCTCCCCGACCGAAGTAGGCGTTGAAACCAACTCCGGCCAGTTCGGCCAGAGTGGGTCCGGGTGCCGGAGCACTGGTGTGAGCGCCACGTCCGCACATGGCGGCACCGCGGCCACTAAAGCCCGCTCCACGCAGGAACGAGCCGCGGCCCGCGGGCAGCACGAAGCTTGCGACTTCTGCTGACATGCTTGCTGAATGAGAATAGAAAATGAGAAACTGACTTGTGACGCGTCATGAAACTCCCGCGCAAATGACCGACAGACAAATAATAAAACGAGGCGAGACCCAAAGAGTCGAACCTGTGACATGACGCGCTATAGACAAACGCACTACCACTACACCACAGCAGACAGCAATTACAGCAAGTGAAAGTCACATTACATCACAAAACAATATTCGGAAACGTTTGAATTTGTCGAACGTCATTCGAAAACCACGCAGTGATGATTTTAGGCCAGCTGCAAAATTTGCACGCTCTGTTTGCAATCGTGCGTGGCGGGAGTGAGCAATATTCAATTTGCAGAGTGTCGCGCGAGAGGCGCGTCACTCGCGCGCTCCTCTCTGATCGTCTGTGCTCTCCTTGCACCGCTGCGCGCATGCGAAGGTGAATTGATGGGTCAGTTGATTGAATGAGACGCGGGTAAGTGAACCGACAGTTCGTTTTCGATTCGACTGGCGCAGAAGTCGCGCTGAACCATTATTTTGCACAACAACAGCGCGAAAGGCATTTGGGGGGAAATTGACACAAATGAGGGTTGCAATGCAGATTTGCGCCATGCAAAGGGAAAATGTGGGATTTCTTGATGACTTACAGCAATGGAAGCGTAATGTAGATGGTTTTTGGCTTTGTCTGAGGCAGATGCGCGGCAGACACACGCGCTAGACGAAAACAAATGGTCACTGGCATGCAACTGTGGTTGTGTGGCTCTCTTGACCGATGAATTCGGCTTCGAAGTCGACAATCGCGCATTCCGCGCTCTTCTAAAGTCGTGGCAAATTCTCTCAAGGCAATCGTGTGTTTCAAAGTGTAAATTGAACGCTCCAATGAATAATTAACCGAAAGTGCTAATCTAAAATTGGCACAAAACGGTCGTAAAATCCGTTTTCGTCTACATTCTCGCCGCCACAGCTGAGGACGGACAAAAAATCGAAATTTCCACTTTTCTTCCGCGGCAATTGCAATTTTGAGGAAGAAATCGCGGCGTTGGGCAAACAGGAGAGCTGAAGGGCCATTGACGTGGACGTGATTGACGCCTTCGGCAAACCAGCTCAACCCTGACATGAGCCGTCTGCGTTGGCGGTCGTAAACCCACAATTTGCAGTTTGTGGGACGTTTATAAGGCCGCGTGGCGTGTAATTCGATGCATTGCTTGTGTCCGAATCGTGTCTCGTGCTGTCTATACTGTCTATAGGACTTCTAGACCGCATAAGTGATCATTGTGCACACTAGACCAGACCAGGTGAGCAGTGTAGTCTGAAAGTGGTCGGTCTAATCTATCAGATCTGTGATTATCGCTGTCTACAACTGACTTCGAGCAGACTGACAGCAGAGCGGTCGTATGTTGTCTAGAGATGAACGGAAGTGTAATTTGGAGCTTTGTTTTTTGTCGGAATCGTAATTCATGTTGTCTAGACTGCAATTTTCACTCTTGCGGCGGTCGAGTTTGTCTGATCTATGATCATACTTGCCTACAACGCTTATAGACAGTTTGAGCGGTTATTTGCTGTCTAGACATGCACAGAAGTCTATCTATACAACCTGAACATGTCGCGCTCATTTTCAAACCAAAATTTTTGTGTTTTTCGTTTTTCTGATTTCTGTGCACATCAAAGTTCGGGGATTCCTACGAATTGGAGCAAAGTACCCTCTTTCGCTGCGCTTGCGCGCGCTCACTTGTCGCCGCGCAGCGTTTCAACAATTCATCTTCACTCCACTTTGGCTTTTGCACCCAATAATTGCGACAAATAAATTTTCCTCTGGAATTCGCGTTGTCATAACAGAGCGCGATGAGAAAAGGGCGCGGTCAGCGCGCGATTGTTTGCTGTGTGAGAAGCGAAGATGACGCGGGCAAAAAAGTGACTGAAATTTGGTCTGAAAGGTTACGGTAAATATTATTGTGCTCGACTAAAGGTTAGCGCAAACAGGGAAGTGGAAGACGGGAATTCAGGCAAAGTGATGTTTAGTTTTTTGCACGTCTTTGTGTTGTAAACAGATGCGTCGTCGTCCCGTTTTGCTGCACGCAATTCAAGGTCAGTCATACGTCAGTGGCGCGGTAACGTGCAATTTTGTAGTTTCAACAGTGTTGCTTTAGTCGTTTTTGAGCAGAAATGGCTGCAAACAAAAAAAAGAGCACCTTGCGGAGTCGAACCTTGACCTCTCGTCTGCAAAATTAACGTTTTACCAATTGCGCTATGCTTACACGAAAGGGTTAATAGTGACAATCGCTTATATGTCAACTTCAAAAAGTGTAGTTTTCTGCCTGGGTACTCAAATGCCCGTTTACACCGCAAACACAGTTTTTTGTTTTCATCTCAAAAGTGCCGGAATGTCATGTGATACAAAAATGACAAATTTCGTTGTTCCAATGTTATGACATGTGTACAAGCTACCGTACTCCCATGCTACAATATGTCTGGTCGTCAGCTCATCGCCGAGCATGAAACCATAAGGTCATCGTGTTGCGATCGTTGATGTCCTAAAAACCATCGACTATTCAATCGTTGTGACGCCTCTAAAAATGATGCAATCGGTACAAAGTGCGGTTTTAGGAGTGCACAGAAGCCGAACGGAGTGAAAGAAGAAGTTGTTTTTCAAATGGAATCAAAACAAGATCGCATGATTGTAAACTTGCCGATCAACTCGGTGTTTCGATGTGACTCCAGCGCCTGCGCCACTCCACATACGGTCTAGACAGCGTTTCTGATTGATTTCAATGATTTGTTGACGTTTTTTAGACTAAAAATAACAATTTAAAAAATTCATTAACTGTGACAGGAGTCGATCCCCTGACGTCTGGGGCGATAAGTACGAGCGGTCTTGACAGCCGCTGAGTTTTTAGTTTGATGGTTTGACGGAACATTTCGTTGTAAAAACTCTTCAATCTTCAATCAGTGATCGCGCGTTCCACACCGCGCAGCGGGAACAATATAGACGCGCACAGCAGAGATTTCCTTAATTTCCCCAATCAATCACTCGCTGAGCGTTGCCTGATACACTGCGATTGCTGCTAAGCCGGTTCGTGCTCTGCACTTGCTTTATTCTAAAATCCGTCTTCTCATATAAGCGCTTACTAACGTCTGATCACTGCATCCGCTATTAGCGCAACTGGTAACAAGCTCGACTCTAACACCAGAGGTCACGAGTTCGAATCCGGTCTGAGGAATCAATTTTTTGTTTGTTCTTTGCAACCACTTTTCTTCGTTTAATTTGAGTTTTCAAAGATTCGAAGGAATGTGTGACCTCATTGGTCGCGATCTCTGCGCTTTCGGCGTAATCAGCACTTTACAACAAAAATTTGTGCAAAACGCGAATCGCGGTGCACTTCGCCGCCATTTCCTTATGAGTACTTCAGCGCGGCGAGAGTTGAAAACGCAGACGCGACGGGTTCTGACGAATGTGCGCTGATGTTGAGGCAAAAAACGGCGTCATTAAACGTTCTGATACTGATAGGGGCGTTTATCGATGGAGGTCTGAAACTAGCGCGCGCAAAACAGACTAATAAAGATCAAAGTGAATTGTTTATATTGATAAAAACGGTTTGAACGTATTTGGGAGCGAACTGAACGAAACAAAAAAATGATGGATGGGAATTGATCTGCGCACCTGCCGCGTGTAAAACAAGAACGCTACCGACTGTTCTATCCGCTCAGCAATTGAATTTTGTTATTAAGCGGTTATATAACCACAATATTAGACCCCGTCTTGATGGTTTCAATGATGTCACAACTAAATATGTTGTTTTTCACCGTAATCTGAAACGATTCTTCGTGATTTCTGTTCTCTTCTCTCTCACGCCCTCATACAGAATCCCAGATTGGGTCTCGTTAGCCTAATTTGGTATTTTGAGTCCTATACAAGAATCTAATGTTACGAGAAACGGTAATTTGACTCTGAAATCATGCATTTGTGGTTCTTTTAAGCCACACAGATCCGATTAGACCAAAAAAGCGAAATACTAGCTTAAAACAACAGAATCGCTAAAATTTCAAAAAACAGTTTACGTATAAGCTTATTATAGATTAACACAGACTGTGCCTCTGTAGCTCAATCGGTTAAGCTGTTATCCAATAGCTGATAGGCCGCGTGATCGAATCCGGTAACAGTTAAAAATTTTTTGAATTTTTCAAATTTTGGCAGAAAATTGAGCTTTTTGTATTGTAGCATAGATACTGAGCTACAAGCCTGCCTGTTCTAGTAGTCGTGTAGCGCAGCTGGTTAAGCGTTAGATTATCACGCGAGACGTCACAGGTCGAACCCCTCAGGATTCCCCAATTTTCCATTTTATGTGTTTCGGTTTAATAAATGCTAATCGTACGAATTTCACCTTTACAACCCCAAAACCAATAAAACACGTCATTTTGCACCCTTCTTGCAACACCTCCCAACCCAATGAATAATCGCCTCCTCGCGCCATCGCGCCCATCATCTCATTGTCAGCGACGACGGCGGCGGCACCGCTGTTTGCCAAGGGATTTCCGTTGGAGACCGCCAAAAAACATCGAAATTTAATCTTCTTTTCCACTTTTTGTCACATATGCGCATACCGTAATCGCCGCCGCTCGGCCGCGCTGAAACCCGATCCGGACACTTTGCGACGTCATGCGACTTCATCGTCGGCAGCGGCTGCAGCTCCTCCCCTCGAAAGTCATAATTTAAGGGTGCGCGCACCGCCTATTGCACCACGTAGAGAGAGGCAGCGGGCAGCAGGAGCGCGTGAAAAGTGGTCTAAGATGGGCAGCGGCGGAGGGCCGCCCGCTCGCTCTCTTGCCGTCCCGCCCGCCGCTTATCTCCTGTTTGTATTTGCCTGCCCGAGCTCGGCGACTATTTTTAGCGACGATTATTGGGTTTTTATTGCTGAAAAGGTGTCGGCGCCGCTGAGGGCACGTGACTGAAAACGTAAAAAATACTTTTTGTATCTGTCTGATGTATGTAGTCGTCAGACATCACTACTGCTGATGTCTGTATAGCGCAGCGGTTGTGTTTTTGGTTTTCAGCCGAAAGGTGCGCGGATCGATCCCTAGCGGTATTTTTACTTTTTTGTTTTGTTTCCAAATGCTTCTGCACCTATTTTAGTGGATTTGAGTAAAAACAAAAAATTGCTAAAATTGAAGGATGAGAACCTGTGAACTTTCGGGTGCAAAATGAGCGCGTTACCTTTGAGCTACATAGACACTGCGAGGTATTCGTGAGAGTGCATATATATAGACAAACGCGTCTGAAACCAAATCCGCTTTCGCCCACCCATTTTCATGCATAATTCGCGTAATTGTTTGCAGATCCCACTGCCTATGGCCGAGCCGACGCTACGACTGACTTCCGCCGACTGTATTTCGGCGCTTCTCTGCTCTATAATCCTACTCTCCTGCTTGTTTGCAACTTCCCAAGCGGCGACATTGGGGAAAGGAGGATGCAGGAAGATTGGTAAGTCTTCAACTTCCATGAATCAGTGCTTGCCGTCGCGGAAAATAGCTCCCCTTACAGCGTCGTTGCATTCGCAGATCATGACGGGTCAAAAACCCTCAATTTTTGACATTTTTTGATCGATCAAATGGCCAAGTTGAGCGGTTACTAGCCGAGCAGCGCACGAGGTGCAACACTCCAGCTGATAAGGACTGCGTTTTGGAGCTAGCAAAAATAGCTTACGAATCGGATTGGCATGGAGGTGAGGTGCCAAACACGTCATCAGGGGGTGCATTTTTTGGTGATTATGTTTGGTTGTTTGTTGCTTGACTGGAGGTGGACGTGGTGGCGTTGTTGTTGAAATTGGTCTAAAAACGGGGTTGTTGATATAAGCGATTCTGAGTAGAATGTAGGATGTGCGCAAGTAGAGGATTGCGTAGAGCGTTTGTCTTATAAACGGCAGTCGATGGTTCGACACCCTTTGCTGGAAGCTTTTTTTGTTAAACGAAAATTGTTTTTTAAGCTATTTTTATGGGTTTTAGAACAGCTTAAAGGCAAAAATAGCCAAAATGATGTTAGAAACGACGTCATTTGGGATAAAAGCGCATTTGAAGTCATGCTTAGACAGTGCGAGCATAGACGAGCAGGTAGAGCGGTTGTCTAGCAGTCCAGAGGTCTCGTGTTCAATGCCAAGCCCTACAATTATTTTTTTGTTTTCTTTTCTATCAAGTAAACATGCCTTTTCCTACCTCAAACCTTATTTTAATCAACCTCCCCAAGCAAGCCACGCGCTAATCCATCATCTCGAAACCCCTCAATTTCTGAAATTAATGAAACCACATGAGATCTTCGCTCTCGCGCCTCTTTTTTGTGCCGATTTGCGCTTTGCGGGTTTCCCAAAAAGCTAAATTTACCTCCCAGAGCCACAATTCCCACGTATCGAAGCGTTTTTCCAACAGCGAAGAACACAAAACGGAGATTCGTGCGAATTTCATAATATTTTTGCGCTCCGCTGTTTGCGTTGCGCTTCTTGGCCCCCGAAGGATGTAATTCTAGCCCCCATTTCCGGCCTGTGCACCACTTAACGATTGGTTTTCAGGACACACTCATGTTATCGATGAGCTCGGGTGCGATTTGGTCGCCGTGAAGGTGAATCGATGCTCCGGATTCTGCTGGTCGTTCTCGTTTCCGAATCCGAAACTCGACAATCAGCTTACTGTACACGCAAAGTGTTGTCGAATGTTGGAGACTGAGATGGTAAGAAATAAGGAAATTTGATTCACACGCGAGAGGTCACGAGATCGAATCCCATAGCAAGCATTCAATTTTTAAAAATTTTTTAATGAGTTTTCTGTTTTCTGGAGTTTTCTGGCTGTTTTTAAACTCAAAAACAGCAAAAAACGCAGAAGCCATAAAAATAAAAAATTTCATTTTCCGACCGGAATCGATCTCGTGACCTTTTGCGTCTGAGACAACCATCAAAGTTAAAAATCCCAATTTTCAGGTTGACGTCCAACTAAACTGCAACAACGAGATCCGATTGCTGAAAATCCCGAGCGCCTTAACTTGCGGCTGCTTCGACTGCGCCTGAATCCACTCCGCTAACCGACCATAAGCTTCGCCGGATCTCCACTACCGTAACCCTTCGGCACAATGGCGTTACGAACAACTCTTCTTCTAGCCTTCTTCGATCTCTTTTCATCTTTTCGCATAATAATAACAGTTATATACATGTTTCTCTATGTATGTGCGGCGTGGTCTCTCCTCCTTCCGCTCTCGACCGACCGGAATCGACGCGTTGAAAGAGCCAATAAAAGAACATATGGGTAATAAAGGTGCGCTAATTGTTGTTTTGAGTGGTCGGCGGAGCCAAAGCGGAGTCCGGAGTGGTGTTGATAAGGTGTGTGCGCGTTTATTGGTTGAGCGATAGTGAGGAGGAGGTGTGAAGCGCAGAGCACGATGAAGCGGACGCCGACGATGACATTGACGTCAGAGCGGAGATTTTAAAGGTGACGCTGTTAAGAGGATTGACCGGGCGAGAGGTTATCAGTGACGCAATGGGTACAAGCAACAAGCAAAACAATCGGTATAGATACGAAAGGGGGACTTAATGAGACGAGCCTGGATAGCGCAGTAGGCAGCGCGTCAGTCTCATAATCTGAAGGTCGTGAGTTCGCTCCTCACTCCGGGCAATTGGTTTTTTAAAATTTGCAAAATGAAAGTTTATCAAGACATTATTCTTAAAATTTGCAGCTCCCTTGAAAAGTCGGACGTTCGTGTCGCTATCGAACGTGATTTCCTGCGCAATCACCCACTCATTCAGGTGTAAGCGACAAATTGTTTGTTTTTACGAGTCATGCAAGATTTCGTGTCACCAACACGCGATTATCGCACTTACTCCGCACATTTACTGCAAAATGGAAGACGAAAGGGGATTCCGGAAGTCTGCACACGCACATTGAAGCGTGAAAACATTGAAAAACGCATTGAGTTGACAATTCCAAAAATATCTGCGTAATTTAGGGTTTCTGTGTAGCGGATGATTCAGACGTTGTTTTTCTAGTGAAATTGTCACATTTTTGTCTGCAAGCTATCAGAAATGTGAGGCCTGAAACAGCCAGGAAAGAAGTAGATCTAGTGTCACCAATCTAGGTCTGTCTGTGAGTGGTCTTAGATGCATTGGGTCTGAATGGACTGAATGATTCCCCTCAACATAACTTCGTTTTCCAGCTGTATCCGGCCGGTAGCGTGAGCGCTTGCTTTAGAACGACCACAAAAACTGCCGGCTGCCCGGCTGAGAAAAGCAAAAAATCGCGGTTTGACCAAAAATCATTCATCTTCATCCGTTCTCAGCCATTCAGGCACAATTCTGTGTTTTGTGACCGTTCTAGACCTTTTCGAGTTTGCGTAGAAGCACTAATGTCGCCAAGAAACGGGATTAGCGATATGTCAGCTAGCGTAACAACGAATGACCGTAAACAGTCCATGTGCAAAATCGTGTGGAAAGCAGTGGTTTTCTAGTAAAAGCAGAGGTGTTTGTTACGTATTAGTGTTACGTGAGACTGAGCCGTCCGTCAAGAAATCTGATTTTATCATTCTGGTGGACAGGGTGTGAGCAATGACGCATTTGTTGATTCTGATGTAATTTTGTTGCTTTACAGCCAAGCCAACTCAAAGACAGTTTAAATCTGTGATCAAATATTGGCTGAAAAACGTTTTTTCAAAAGCGATTCATTATTCTCTTTCTCGTTTGCTTCTCGGCCAATCTTCGTACATTGCAACCAGTTGAAAAACATCAAGAACCATTCCAAAACCTGGGTTCTCCTGCCATTGACACGTATTGCAACGACGAAAATGCGCTGACGAACACATGGACGGATCCCCGAAGAGCGAGCGCCCTGTGCTCATAGTCCCTTTTTTAACACACTGTTTCGCAAACTGAATCACCGATCAACCGCTTGTTTGGTCAGCTTAACCAAGCCGAATTTGTGTGCCTTTCCATGTTTGAACACATTTGAACCCCCGGTGCTTCCTCAGCGAACGCGATGCCATAAAAGGAGGGTGAGATGCCACGATCGACAGTTGTCTCAACCCCCCACAGAACGATGAAATCTCTCATTCTACTCGCTTTCTGCGCTTCGCTCGCGGCCTCCGCCGAGTTGACGCGAGACCCGGCGATGTGCAAACGGATGCCGAACATGGTCAGCTGGCTCTCCGACGCGTGCACCTTCAAGAACGTCTGCTTCAACGGGCAGCTCGTCTCTCAGCCGAACGAGTGCCCCGAGCACGCGTCTTGTGGCAAGGAAGACGGCCAGATGGCGTGCGTGTGCAACGCGCCATTCCAGTGGGACACGAACAAGAAGACCTGCATCAACGTGAGCGTTCTCCTCATCCCAGCGTTAAATGACGCAATTTCAGCTCAAGAACCCCGCAAAGCCTGCGGACCCCAAAGCGCCGTGCAAGGACTCCGACGGAAGCTCCTATTTGCCCGGAAGAAGCTACTTGGTCAACGGTTGCAGCTATCTGAAGCTCTGTTTCAACGGAACGCTCCACACCCAGTGCTACAAGTGTCCCCAGAACTCGCGTTGCGGCAAAGAAGACGGAAACGACGCGTGCATCTGTGGAGGAAAGTTCCAGTGGGACGCGAAGAAGAAGAACTGCGTAGCGCGCGCCTGATTTTGGGGATCTATGATTCTCAAAGTGTACTGATGAAAGCATAAATGCAATTTTAAATTAAGTGCGCGTTCCAACTCCTAACAACGAAGCAACCTGAATCGATCTCGTGCTCTTTGTCTCTGAGGCAAACGCTTTACGCAATCAGCCATAGGACCATCAAAATTAAAAGCGCTCACTGAAAATTGGCTTTGAACCAAAGATCAAGATTTAAAAGAGGGCGCCAACTCGTATTACAAAAATTGCCTGTGGTTTACTGAGTGATAGCTAGCCGCCAGGCTCAATGTTCAATTATGAATTGAATTGAATTAATCCGTAAAGCAACAAAAATAGTGAGCAAAACGTTTCAGGGACGCAAAAAATCTTTAAAATTAAAAAAAATCGTTATGTAAAGGCCATAAAATAATTTAGATTTGATCATCGTGACCGCAAGTCTAAATAGGTGAAATTTTAGAAGAATTTTCCGAAAAATAAGAGACCATTTTGGGCTATGGCACTGTTCGCTAAAACCCAATTATGAACTGTCAAAGTCTGCATGACTAAATCAAGTGCATGAAAAACGAAGAAAAGAAGGAAAAATTCCAAGAATATATGCTTCATGGAACAATTAAGACTCAAAAACTGCGCTTTGTTGCAAATGACCGTCGCGCGGCGCTTTTCACCACGCGACTCATTCCAGTCTGTCACGCTAATTGACCTCCTTTCGCGCGGATAAAAGCGATTCGCTGTTCGATTGGATCATCACTCGCTCCGCCATGTCCTCTCGGTCGCTTCTCCTCGGATTCGCCCTCCTCGTCGCCTTCCTCTTCGCGTTCTCTCTCGCTCAAGGTGACCGCGATTCAACTTCAAACGACGATATTTGAGGATTTCAGGCGGCGACCACTACGGATACGGTCATGACGGCTACGGACACGACGACTACGGTCACGGTGGTCACGGACACGACGACTATGGACATCACGGAGACTACGGTCACGGATACGGCATGATCACGATGATTACGGCCATGGATACGGCTACGGCTATGATCATTAGAGTTAGAGAATAAATTGAGGTCTTCAGAGAGGCGTTTGCTTGTGTTCCCTTCTTCTCCGTGGTAGCGCACGCATAAGCAACGAATAAATTGATAATTAATGGAATTCAAATACAAAAAACGAAGCTTAAAAACGCATTTAAAAGTGTTTTGGTTTAAAATTACAAATACAAGGCCTGATTGAGAATCGAACCTTCAAAAATTGAACCTTGTGTTCCCTATTTCGATCAGTTAAACTTATCGTTGTGTGTGGCTGTTCCGACAAAATCGATCTTGGCGTATTGGTAGGGGCGTATAGCGTCCATTTTCAAAAAAGAAAGAAAACTATATTTTTTTTGGAATTTGCTCCGAATTCTGAAGTGAACGTTACTTCTAAAAACTAACGAAAATTTTCCAAATTCAAGTAAATCAAGACAAATTGAATTAAAGGGTGTACATTTAACTTAAATTTCAAAAATGAATCAAAATTAATTCAGGACTGGAAGAATTGAACAAAAATTGCCTAAAAATTGAATGGATCACTTAGAACACCTAAAAAATATTTCTACAAAAAAGTGTTTTCTCGGTTTGTTTTTGCTGTGATTGAGAATCAAACCTACAAAAATTGAACCTTGTGTTTCCTCTTTCGATCAGTTAAACTTATCGTTGTGTGTGGCTGTTCCGACAATCGATCTTGGCGTATTGGTAAGGGCGTATAGCGTCCATTTTCAAAAAAGAAAGAAAACTATTTTTTTGGAATTCTGGAATGAACGTTACGTCTAGAAACTAACAAAAATACGTCGAGAAAAATAACGAAAATCAAGACAAATTGAATTGACGAGTAATTTAATTTTCCAAAATGAATCTTCCTACCAATGAAAAACATTTTTCTAGAAAATTAATTCGAATTGAATAGTAGAATTGAATAAAAATTGAATGGATCACTTAAAACAAACAAAAAGGTGTTTTCTCGTTTCGCTTTTGCTGTAACTGTGGCGGTCGCGTTACTATCGGCTACGATGCATGGTGTTTGTACAGAGATGTCGATGTTGGCGTATTGAGAACAGCGTTCAGCGTCTATTTTCAAAAAAAAGGAATGAAAATAACGATTTTTTTAAACATAAAATCAATTTGTTTATAAGCCATTTTCTCTTTGTGTGTCAAGCCAAAAACAGTGCGAAATCGTTGCATATTTCCTTTGTGTGTGGTGCTGCCCCTGACGCAAAAATGAATTCATTTCACTGTTAAATTTCAATATATATTTGATTTGACACAGGACGGTCGGCGTAAGACTCATAGCCCCCAAGACGACCAGATGACAAAAATCTTTTCGTGTCAAGTCGCGAGTTGAAAAAAATTCAAACAACTTTCCGATAAAATTCAGAATTATCTCTATACGCTCAAAAGAAAGATGCGCTTCAAAGACAAAAATTGGATACGGTTACGGCTAAGGTCATTAGTAGTTGCAAGTTGAAAATTCGAAATCTGAAAATTTTAGCTGAAAATTCGAGAATTTTACGAATCAATCGAAATAATTATTGAATTGACTCAAAATTTCCAAATTCTTTTCGAGTCCACCCGACTCGAGTCACTGAGTCCAGCGTAAACGCGTGGAATCTAGCGAACCGCAGCAGTCGAAAAATGTCAAAAGAAGATCAACGAGTCAGAAGAGCAACCGCCGACAACGTTGTGTATGGCGTGTGTGGCTGTTCCGAGAAAAATCGATCTTGGTATTGGTCTGGTAGGGCGTATTGCGTCCATTTTCAAAAAAGAAAGAAATCTACAATTTTTTGGAATTGCAATTTGAAGTGAACTAACGTCTAAAAACTACCGAAATTATATACCAAAATCAAGTAAATCAAGAAATTGAATTGTGTACGAGTAAGTTAAGCTTCGAAATGAATCTCGAAATGAAATGAATTTCTAGAAAATTAATTTAGAATTTGAAGTGAGAACGTAAGAAAAATTGCCTAAAAATTGAATATAATGTATAACATGTAAAAATACGTCTGCAAATGTCTCTCTTCTGCTCATGTCTGCAAAATTGCGTTTTTTGCATCTATGGCGGTGTTCTATGGCGTGGTTGCGATGCATATTGTTTGTGCAGAGAAGTCGATTTTGGCGTTTTACGTCTATTTTCAAAAAAAACGAAGAAAAAGAAAAAACTGCAATTTTTTTGGAATCTGCATCAATTTCTGAATTCAACGTTTGCCTTAAAAACGAACGAAATTTCGCCAAACTTAAGTGAAACAACCAAAATTGAATTAACGTGTGCTGCGGCTGTTCGATAAATTTGAAGCAAATTTTGAACATTCGAAAAGTTGATTTGACACGATTTGATATTGTTTTGCAACAATTATAATCGGCGCAACTGTGTAAACATTAATGAAATTTAAATCAATTCAATAATTTTTTTCAAAATAATTTTCATCCCTCTGAAACAAAAATTCAAAATTTTCGAAAAAGTTGGCGACCAAATTTGAAAAATTGAAATGTAAAGTTGAAAAAATTGAGGCAATTTGCATGCCATTTTGTTATTTGCATAAATGTTTAAGAAGCCAATAAATGAGATTCAGCAATATTGCAGACTCATCTGCAAAAATCAATAAACATAATTTGAACAAAATGTGAAACAATAATCAGCAAAAATGTTTTGCACTTAGCAAATTTTATAAAAACAACAACATTCTGGCTCAGGATCAAATTACATTGTTGTCAGTCTCATCCAACCAAATCCGAAGACAAAAATTTGCGCTTTTTAGTTGAAAAACTTTTAAATTTGAAAAAATTCAAAAAGGTGAAAAGTACACGAAGTCAACAATGACAGCAAGAAGCGAGAAGAACAAACATGATCGAGTGAACAAATATGGGTGTAGCATAATGATCTATTATTGACTTCACAAATAAAATGAAAAGTTAAAGTTGATTTAAACAAAACGTGAAAAATTACAGCAAAAGAATTTGTGTGTGTCGTTCATAGTCAGCGGTTGAGTTGAACATAAACATTAGTTTTAAAAAATCAGTAGTCCGTCCAGAAAAAGTTTGTCAAATTCGTTCCCTGGCTATGAAGCCGCTCTAACTCTTCTCAACGTCCATTCTCTGGCAGAAAGACGCAAAATCGCTAGTTTCACTTTAGCGTATAAAATTGTTCATGGAAAAATCAATATTCTTCCTGGCGAGATCTTCCCTGTCCCTCCACCTGACCCAATCACTCGCTCTCGCTTTGATTTTCGCATCCAACCGACACCTTGTCGATCATTCCAATTTGGAATGAACTCCCTGAGAACATTGTCCTCGCGAAGAATTCAAAGATCTTTCAAAGAAAATTGAAAATCTGGCTTTCTCAAATGTCTTAAATCTCTTCGTCCTCTTCTTCTCTTGCCTGACGGGCTCTTACTCTTACTGTGTCTTTATTTTTCTTTATCTTTATCTGGTGAATTTTAAATTTACCCTCCCTACACACCTTCTCTGACCCACTTCTATGCCCCCATAACCTGATACCTGCAATAATGTCTGTGTAAATAAATAAAATAAAGTACACCCTGAATGAACGAAAACGAGGTCAAAAATAAGAACAACTTTTAAAAAAGTCCAATTTAAAATTAAATTCATTCTGGTCGTGCATTTTGGCCTGCATTTGATTCATATTAACGTTTGTGTGCTGTTCTGCAACGACAACTGCATTTGACTGACATTTACCTCCGTGTGTGGTGCTGAAACGCCTCTCTCTCGCTCCTATGTGAAAATGACTTCATTTGACCTTTGCCCTTCGCCCTCCCCAATCCTTTAATAAATCATTTCCATTTGAAACCCCCAATCCACCTCAATTATTCACTTCTAATCTCACAAATGACCTCTCGCGCACGCGCACCACACGTCGGGTGACAGTTTTTACCACCCTTTTTCGCAAATTGCGACCCCCACATTACAAAAACTTGCGAATTCGCTAATTTGAGAGAAGTGGCGCCGCAGGCTTCACGCCACTTCCTCCCTCGCGTTCGCCTCTCACACTGCGCGCTAATGACATCAGAAACCGCTCCGCCCATCGCGCCAGCGCGCCTTAATCCAACCCATTTGGGTAGGGCAAAACGACTTCAACAATCCTTTGTCTGTCGGCGAGCGAGAGGTGCGGCGTCGTCTTGAGCTTGTACTCGCCTGCTGCTGCCCGCTCGCGTTTGTATGATGAGTTGCCCATTACCCTTTGACGATGACGTTCTTCGGCCTTTTTGGGGATTTTAAGGGCCGCCGGGTCTCTTTAATGATTTGGTTTTTGTTCGGGCGCATTAGAAAACAAACGCGACTATCAAACATCGTCGAACGTTTGTCAGACTCTGACCAGATTGACGAGATTGAGAGTCTCAAGAGGGACGACGAATAATTTATTGTGATGTGTGGGGGTTTTGTTCTCGTTGTTGGAGAGGATTTAGGCAAACTTTGGTCGATTTATGGGATTCAATTGGCCGATTAGAGTCTACTACTGTGGAGTTATTGAGTTGAAGTTCGACGAACAAAAATTTCAAATTGCCAACTTTTAAATCATTTAAAAAAATCCAAATTTTTCTGAATATGGAAAATGAAAAAGCAATTTAAAAAAAGCGTTTTGCAGTAAATTTAGAAATGATTTTTTGAACAAATTTAGAAAATTTGAATTAAAAACAGTCAGGAATGCCAGTGAACCAAAAATTTTCAATTTAATGTTAGATTAGAATCTACTGTAAAGTTATTGCGTTGCAGTTGCCCAAAAATTATAAAAAATCATTTACAAAAATCATAATTTTTATGAAGATAATCATTATAAAAATATGCTTAAAAATGTTTTAACAAATCTTGAAAACTTGAATAAAAAAGGCCAGAAATGCCAATGATGCCACAAGAGACCGAGTTTGATCGTTGTACCGTAAAGTTCTGTTCTTGTATTTAACAAACTTGTAAATTTAAAAAATGTCGCAACAATCCAAAAGGGAAATTTCAAAAATGTTGAGTAATTGTAGAAAATCGAATTTTTAAGTTAAATTTCATATTTAGTTAGCCATTACTTTCACTCACAGGCACATAAAAAGTCCAAAATGAAAGCCAAATGGTGCTCGGTAAGTTGGTTAGAACAAAATAAGGCTACAAAAGTTAAATAGGTTATTATGGTTGCCATCGAGTTCAAACTATGATTTTCTAACATTAGGAAGCAACACTTTCAAAGACACGGCGCAAAAAACTAACTCGCTACTTCCTAAAATTGTTCAATTTATTTTTGACGCTTAAGTGTTGGTGCTGTTTGTCAAATTTTTGAGTTTGTCAAATAGGATGTTGAGAAACGAAATTAACAAAAAGGATGTAAACATTTGAAAAGTGAAGTGTTTTCTGACATCATTGTGATAGTTAGGAACGTTCTAGGCTGATCTCCAGGTCCGCAAAAATATTTTTGTTATTTTTGAGTTTCTACGTCATGTCGGCAAGATTTGCTCGATTACAGAAGTCTTTTTGCAACTTTTGCAACTTGCCATTTTGCAAACCTAATCTTGTTGTATTTGTACGTGCTGTGACAAAAAAAACGACCAAATACATAGCAAACATTGTGTCCAAACGACTCAAAGATGCAAAAATTAACAAATGAAATATTTGAACTAGCTAATAAGCACTGCTCATTATGCAAAAATAGTTACAAGATTGTAGTCTATCCCTTGCCTCAAGTTAACCTCAATGGTTAAAAACAAAAGTTGTAATTAAATTTGTTCGTAAAAAGTAAAGGCAAATATGGAAAAATTCAACAAAAACGATTGCTGGAAACGGATATTTTTTCTACTGCATGGCGATAGTTGGACCATTATGGGCTCCCTTTCCGACCCCCAAAAACATTTTTTTGTTACTTGACTTTTCAGGTTTATGTTATGATTCTCGCACGATAACATAAATTCCAAATAGATCTTTTCGAAACGGCAAAATTATTGTTGCTATCGACAAAAATTAGAAAACAAGGAACTCTAACAACTTCCAACAACATGTTGTTTAATAGCTATTTTTAGATTACTACAACAACGACATAAAACGGTCAAAACAAGGGAAATAAGAAAGGGACAAAACAAAAATGTGTCGATTACGAGTTATTATTCCAACTCCGCACATATTGATAATCCGTTGTTCTTTTTTCTGTTTTTTAAAAGCAAAAACATCTGAATACGATTCAAAAACGTCAGTTAAGAAGCAAATTTCGTGTGCCAAATAGCTGTCCTCGATTGAGCAAAATGCGGCAAAAATTACAAGATTGTAGTCTACTGCATTTGGATCTCATCAGTTAAAACAAATATTGCTATTACATATATTT
The DNA here is from genome assembly GCA_007213375.1 of Steinernema feltiae. NCBI lineage: Eukaryota > Metazoa > Nematoda > Chromadorea > Rhabditida > Steinernematidae > Steinernema > Steinernema feltiae. The sequence goes on from MQUG01003287.1 coordinate 25,806, forward strand.
GTAAAAATCAAAGACGATCGCAAGCTGTGGAAGCCAAAAATGAAAACATTGAAGGCCAAAATGTTACTCGTGTTCTATTCTCTCAATTTCTCACGTTTTGGTTTATTTTTCTGTTTTTTTTAAATCATTTTTAATCACTCAGTCTTCAGCATTCAGTCGTAGCAGAGGAAAAAGTCGCTGAAAGCGATACCAAAAAAGTAAATCTTGAAGCGAACTTTCGCGCGCTAATTAGTTCACTCTTAATGAGAAGAGAAAAATGGAGGAATTGAAGGAAAAATGAAGGTTGCGGAAAAACAAAATTTTTTAACTAATTATAAGAAAATCGTCGTTGTGTTGAAAGCGCTCATCAAGTTGTTTCACGGTACTGTAGCGCCATCATGGAAATGACAGACTACAGACTCATCATTTAATATTATCTGATTGTTTGCTAAACGCTGTAAAAATGAATTTGTAGCTTTAAACCTTTTCAAATTGACAAAAATTGTGAGTACAAACTCAAAACTGGTCAACAAAAGTGCGCCAACTCATCTAATTGTCGCTGAAAATGTCAAAACGCTTTAAATATCCAAGAGTCTCAAGTGGATTGTGTCTAATTTTCACTCTACGTGCTGTACACATATTACGCCGTCACTTCCTTAAAGTATTTGGAGTTGTTTTGGAGCTCTACCCATGTGCTAATTCTCCTCTAGCAAGAAATGACGTCGTCGAGTGAGGACGTAAACAAAAGATTAAAAATTATGTAAACAAATGAGAGAGAGAAACAAAACGAGGTGACCTTTTAGAGTCGATTGTTTACAGACCGTAAATGGTATTTGCTTGTTAGTTTAAAGAAGCAGTTTGGCGTTTTGTGCTCGATTATTCGAGAAATCTCTCCACAAAAAATGAGCCGTAAAGAATTGCACTCTTGTCGACTGTTTACAGAGCTTAAATGGGGCTTCTTTGTTAGTTTGGTGCTCCAATGGTGATGCATTGTTCGGAGAAGCTGCCTACAAAAAATAAGAATTAATGAGTAAATTCATTTTTTGAATTAATTTGCTTCTTTAACCCGACTGTTCTTACAAAAATTTTTTTTTCATATCGGAATTGTAATGTGTATGTCTTGATTTTAAAACTTTCATTTGTATCGATTTATTGGAAAATAAAAAAATGACTATATTCCGAAAAGGGATATTTGAAAAATTATGCAAAAATTGAAATTTTTCATACTAACTTCAATGGAGTTTTCGTGAAATCTAAAAAAATCAATTAAAAATTGGCTAAAATTGTAATCGAAAAAATAAAAATGATTAAGTAATAAAGATGATTAAATTAAATGAATAATTAAGTCAGTTTTAAAAACGCAAATATCAAAAAATGATTGAAATGATATAAAAAGATTTAAATAAAGTTTGCTCAGCCAACCCGCACTCTTTCAAAAATTCAGTTACTTTTTTAGAATTCAACTATATAAATAAGATTGCATTATAAATTTTAATTTTGTTGATTGATTCTTGTACATAAAAAGTCTCTCTCCTTTGAAATACAGAAATCAATTAAAAATTGCCTCAAAGTGTACTGTCCAACAAGCAAATCATGTAAAGTAGTTGTACACACTACTACTTTGATGAGAAATAATCAAAAATCAAGAGAAATAATTTGATAAAAAATCAATAAAACAGCTCAGTTCATGGTTGCATACCAAAAACCGTACCTGTTTTCAACGATGATCAAAATTAGAATCGACAAAAAAATTGATGCTAACTTTCATTTTGGTTCTATCGGCTGCTGTAGCTGTGCTTTTTCTCGTAGCCCCATCGATGTACTCAATATTCCAACTTCCTGTTAAATAATTCACACTCAATTCGAACTTTCAAAAATTGGTCAAAAGTTCGGAAGGACTGAAGGATTTATTGAGAAATAGGATTTGTACGTGATTGACAAAGAGACAAAAAAGTTGATTAACTCACAAAGAAAGAGACTAAAACTTTTGAATTTTAATGCACTTTTGAGAATATTTTGTCGTTTCATAACCAGGAAGTATACAATATGTATGCCGATAGAGTTTTCCTAGATTTTTGTCAAAAATGTTCTTGTTCTTGCCAACTCTTCGTCCTATTTCCTGTGCCGAGATGAAATATTTTTAAACAAAGTTTCTTTGTTGTTGTTGTCGTTGTTCATGAACATGGTGCGTTTTTACTGTCAAATTGGAGAGTGAAGCTTTTATGGAGACAATTTTGTTGCACAATTGCAGCGAAAAACATTTCTTCCAATAAATTCAAAACAAAAATTCTAAAAATTCCAATATTCAATTTTACATTGGATCGAGGTTGATCTTGTTAATCAAAATAACCATAACGGCAATAAAATGAATTATAAAAAAACTAGGGCTATTCTACAGCTATTCTAAAGCTGAATTCGTCCTAAAATTCGTTCAAAATTCGTCAAGATTCAAAATTGTTTAAAAGGAAAACTTTCAAAAATTGCTCCTTCAGAAAGCTCAAAAATATAAAAAAACATATTGGTTAATGCTAATAGATCAGAGACCGAAGAATTAATTTAAATTGATTAAAATATGATCACAAAATACCGGTTGTGCTCCAAAAACTTAAAGATCAGTGGGCATTTAAATTGATTTTGAATCTCTAATAGTTCCTTAACTGTTAAATTTATAAAGAATTATATCTTTTTCAGTCAAAAATGAATTATTTCATAAGAATTTCAATGCAATTATCGCACATTTTCCTGAGAAACCTCAAAACACGGCACTTCTATTTCAGTCTCAAATGGTCACTCAATACGTCGTCAAAAATTCTTGTTTTCCTCATGTGTCACTGTTAGAATCCTCTCTTACTCTCTTATTCTCGCTCACGCGCTGCTTTCGTCCTACTTCCTGCTTTTCGCTGAATAATTCAACACAAAGTGATGCGCCTCGCTCGGATAATTGTGCAATTATTTATTGTTGCACTGAGGTTTGTGGCGCGTGACTTGTTCGGTGTTCGTCCGAGGCTAAAACAACGAAGATCGGCTACGTTAGCAACAAATTGGCGCAAATATTTAACAAAAATATTTTTGCTACTATTTTCTGCATTCTGCAATAATCGATCGCTCAAATTGCTCCCCCAAGCCGTATTTGTGACCAAAAATGGTAAATTTTGCTGCTATTTTAAGTACTCAACTCCCTAGAGCGTATTAGTTTGTTGCAAAAGCGTTTAATTTGCTGCAAGTCTGGAAAATAATCAAATTATCTCGATTTCTTCCAAAAAACCTATTTTCAGCAAGCAAATTAGTGCTTCCCCTGAGATCAGGATACGTCATTCGGCATTAAAACCACTGCAGTTATGGCTACGTGCTTTGTCTGCTGCAGTGCATTGCAAAAATTTGATTTATTCTATAAAATACTGTTGTTTACTGTCTAGACAGTGAACTTAAACAGGAAGTAATAAAAAATTAACATTTACAAATTTACTAAATTCGCGAAAAATCAAAAATGCAAACAGGTTTTGATTGTATTCAAAAAAGAGGTCATTGTTCATCTTGACCATATTCAAACCACAAATTCATTAATTAACGCAGCCGCGTGTGATATTTACGAGTTTAATGCGGACGTTGTTATTTTACACGTCGCAACATCACGCTGCGTTGACTTTGATTATAAGGAACTTTGTCGCAAACAATGAGTTTTTTTCAGTTTTCGTTAATGAGACGGTCTAGACTAGACTTGTGCGGTATCTTCCATTTTGGAGTTGAATTCTCGAATTTTGAGTCTCGAAATGATGTTTCAAGCAAACCAAAAGTGACTTTGGAACAGTTTTTTTCAAAGATTTTGTTTAGACGTTTAGATTCATATTGAATTATTGATTTATTTAGATTCTCTATTCGAAATTCTAGAAACCGGAACACAAAAGATTAAATAGAAGACAAAAAATTAAATATTTCGAAAAATTGACTGACGTCCCCTCCAGAGCGAGATATAGCACATTTTAAAGCTACTACAGTTGAGACCAGAAAAACCTCTCAAAAATGAAATGTAAAAACACAAAAACGCTTCACAACGAGCTCATCGCACGGTAGCTCCCAAAAAAAACAGAGGTCCTACAATTGACGGCAGAATTGACTAGGTTAGTCCAAAAATGTTTTTTCTCTCGATATTGTTAACTATTTCCTCTTAAACTTTGAAAAAATTAAACTTTGTATATATCATTCGCGCATGTAAAAAACGATTGGAATCCGATTAAAGATCTATTAAAGTCAATGCCGATTCAAAATGTAGGTCACTGGATATTGAAACAAAAATTTCTTGAAAATTGTTTCAAGTTTCCCAAAAATAATTTATGCTCATGGTTTGTTAGATTTATTTATGGCCACGTAGAAATGCTATGCTAATTTGTATAGGATCCGTCACGGATTTATCAAAAACTTTCTGTCTTTCTGTCAACTTTCTGTTGACTTTCTGTCAAAAAAATCTAACTATTATAAATTATTAATGCTAATGAATGCCAACTGATTCAAACTTTAGGTTCTATAAAAATGTTTAAAGAGTTAAATTCTTCAAAACTTTACATTTATGTTCATAGTCTGTTAGATTGGTTTACTATCAGGCGTAAAAAGTCATTTCACTTGTATTTGTCGATTGCCTAATTCAAACTGTAAAAAGACAATATTATTTAGCGTTCAGGAAGAATTTAAATTTAAAGAAGACTTAATTTATTGTTCACTTCTGTACTATGCTGTCCTCCTCAACAAGAGACTTAAGCTGAGGATACCGATACAAAAAATGTTCATTACCAATGTTGGTTAGTTCGAAATAAACAAAAATGTGCGCTTTTTTCGCTAAATGTCTGCTCTTTGTTAGTTTTAAATGTGTACTGTATTGTAGTTAATAGTTAAGTCGTGGCGAGCGGCTAAAATTATTTGAATTTATTAAAGGCCTTTAATTTTATTGCGGAAAAATCAAAAACTCAAAGTAGTCATTATTCCACCTAAGAACATGGCACATTTGGATCACATTTTTATAGCACTTCAAGATGTATGTAGTGGTGAAAATTAAAGTAGTGTAAAAACTCTACGACGAAACCAAAAACCGTGATAATCAATAAACTTTTTTTTGCGATTCACAGATTCGACGTATTCAGACTTTTCGCGACTTCAAACTTGGACCATAGGCCATTCGTATCGGTTATCGAACTCTAAACGGTTGTCTAGGCGGTTGGTTTTGTAAATATTTTTGACAAAAAATCAAAAGTTCTCTTTGTTATCATGATAATTATATTTTTCTGCAATCAAATCTAAGCTAAAAAGCAAAGGTATTGCTTCCGCATACAAAAAAATCATTAAATTTAAATTGTCATGCAACTTCATTGATAACAAATGTTAAACTCAAAAGTTTTGAGTTGTTTTGAGTCAAAACAACTTTAAAAGTCGCACTCTTTCTGATTGTCGCACTCGAGTAGCTGCTATTTATCCCGCGAGTCGGCGTTCTCCCTATCAGAAATTGGTTTCTATTTTCCGTCATTTCTGCCACTTTCGTCTCTCCATGTTTGGCTGAGTCTAGTCTGGAAAACATTGCCAATGATTGTTTCAATGCGTAAATTTAAAAGAAAATAGTTTTTGGTGACGCAGCCGTCAAAATTTAAAATTTAAATCTAAATGAAAATTTAACAAGGTTAAAATTTTGTTAGTTGTGCAGAAACATTGAAAACCAACTTGTAAAAAATTTTCAAACCTCACAAAAGATTAGAGAATGAATTTGCTCAAAAATGAAAAATACATTCGATTTTCATTTTAATAAAATTTATCTTTTTGATGGTACTTTGCCACGACTTGTATTGTTACAACTTGAGTCCCGATTTTCATGACAATCGACGCTTTTATTTTTCAAAAAATGATTTTTGAAAACTTGAAAACTTTTTGAAAACGGTTGCGTTACGTTCTCTCAGGTCTAATAAAAAGAGATTTGCGTATTAAAACTCCAACAATTTCCTTAAATCCAATAAGATGGTAATGGCACGTGCTTGGTGAAATCCAAAAATTTTGCTCGTGGTACTTGCTACTAGAACCCTCATATTTAACCATATCCAAAAAACAAAATACAATTTTTAATGAAATTATGAATCAATTCGGCTTGTTCAAAGTAGTCATGGAAGTGCTTTGTCAAAGATTTCCTAATTTCTAAGGACAACATGTCTTAAGTAGTTCTATCCAGACCGCCCCTCTTCCCCAATCCCCGCTACCAAAAGCCCACGTCATATGCGAGCTCCCTCGATTTACGCCTTTCTTCCACAAGTGGCTGAAAACACGCCTTTTCTGCGATCGTATGGCTGAAACGCGTCTTATCGCGCTTTGTTCCCTCTCTAGCCTCTATGCCTCAACCTAACCATCTCACACTCATTGCAGGTAACACGCCAGTACGGAGACCATGATGCAAAGGTGTCGCAGCGGGTCGTCTTCTGTTGTCGATATTACCGTACTCGCTTTGCTCCTACTCCTCACGACCGGTCAAGTCGCGGCGTTTCTCGGCGCTCAGAAAGGTCTGATGAAGATGTGCCCGCCGGGAGGGGACGCTTTTGCCACCGCCTGGCAGCTCACCTGTGGAATGAAAAGAAGACGAAAACGTGATGGTAAGATCTAGAAGAATTTCCACAGGCAAAAATTTAGTAGAATTATAATGAACAAAAAAGGGCAAAAATTAGTGTTGCACCAACAATTTTATGCTTTGAACAGATGTGTTTTGCTGTGTTTTGAAGAGATGATAGGTCGAACAGGCCTGCCTAAATTTTCATTGTTACTTTTAAAACAATTGACTACATGAAAAAATCAAATAGATTATTGTCACTTCGGTCAATTTAAATTTTCAAAATTGAGCTGCCTTCAGCGAAATTTGCGCTTTGTGATTTGAAAAGATGGTCTGTGGCTGCAATAAAATTGCAATAAATTAGCTATAGCTCTTCCTTTTATAATAAAAATGAAAGTCACAAAAAATGCAAAAACATTGAATTTAAAAAAGTTCATTCGCTCCACAAGTGACCGGAGCCAAAGAGAGCCGAAAATTTAACTGAAATTATATGAGCAATTCGAAAAGTGAAAAGCTACAAAAATGATTTTTCCTGTTGAAATAAAAAACCAAACTATAATCGCATGATCGCAAAGATGAAAAAGCAAATTTACTGCTAAAACGTAACATCTTTTGAACTTTATCTCTGTAACGCCGACGCTATGACACCATACAATTTTTCATACAATTTAAAATCATACGATTTTTTACCGCAAACAGAACCCGTTCCATATGGAAGATTCACCTTAAGCGAATGGTTAAATCAAAAAATTAAATTCGATGATAAATTAATTTGTTTGCAAAAAATTTGTTTGCGTATCAGATTTGCAGCAATACAATTTTCAATCATATGGTTACATTATCAACAATTTAAGATCTTATCTTATATAAAAGTAAAAAGATTAAAACAAATGTGTTATTTGAATAAATTAAAATAAAATAGAATTGAATTTTAGAAAAAATCCTAAAGATCGAAACAAAAATAGAAACGTTGAAAACATGTTTTTTGCGTTATGTTATCTAAACGATCCATGCTGTTTTTGAGAAACTGTAAAAAAGCTATTAAAAACCTAGCAGTCACTACTGTCCATCATTTTGAATCTTTCAAAACATCAAAATAAAGAAAACATTCCTGTTGTTACAAAAAGTAATTTGTTATCCGATTTTTCTTTAACCGCCTTTGGATGCCCTCTTACAGCTTCCTATCCCAATAACATGACCTTCCAAATTCTCAGAAAGTTTGACCCAAAATTTCGAAATGTTGCGTCATTGTGTTTGTTTTCATCGAAAGCGGATCGTTTCTGATCGTTCGCAACGCCGCTAGAACACTAACGAGATATTCGTCTCAGTGTCTCACCACAAAGCAGCATCCGATGACGCCACTCGCCTTTCAGAAATCAGGAAACTCGTTTGGACCCAATTATGTGGAAGCTCTCGCGCGCTTTTTCTTTCGAATTAAGACCCTTTTGGGTGCTGAAAGCGACCGAGCGCGGAGAGAAGATGCTGGGGCTGCTAAGTAGGGGAGCAGCAATGGGATGAGTTAATGGGGTGTTTGCAGGTTGCAGAGCGTGTTTAGGGAATCGGAAAGTGGTGATTTGTGAGGAGATAGCAAATGCTGAGAAGCAGAGCGAAAAGCGGAACAAAAAACAAAGATTAAATGCTAAAAAGATGTTGTTGCAAAAATGACTGTGAATAATAATTTATTAGTAATGTATACAAACTGATTAACATTAACATTAATACTTCAAATCAATTTCATTTCAAGATTTTAAAGATTTCAATTTTTTCAATATTTTCTGCCACAATTTTGATCTTGGTTCTTGTCTCTAAATTAAATCTCTAAACTCTAAATAAAAGGAAAGCTCGGAAAATATTTTCAAATCAGGTGCCAACAGCGGCACAAAAAGTCAAATTTGCCAATAAAAATTAAAGATAACATTCAGAAATTCAGAAATAAAGAAAAATAAACGTCACAGTGTCATCGTTTAATAGACAAAAATTATGAGGTTTCTGTATTGCGATTCAGGATTAGACTACTGAACACCAATCAATGAAAAAATTAAAAATTGAGTTTGAATTCGCAGAAAATAGAAAGAAATTAGTTTATATATTTTCCTTCAAACATTAGCTTCAAGAGTGGGAACAACAGGCAGCTCCACAAAAATCAGAGTGTTTACTGCGTCAGAAAGCTAACCAAAAAGTCAACATGTAGGAATATGTGCGGCAAAACTTAAAAAAACAACTTAGATTTTGAGAGGATGACAACAGCACGTTAGCTTGTAAATTATCTATTCAAAAATAAATAAATGAAACTTTTGGGAATTACCGCATAATGGCAATTATAAATTAATTTAAATAAAGCTTCTAACAACGTTTTCAACAACAAGATTCAAAAAATCAAATTTGCTGAGAAACCATACGAAAATAAAAAATAATGAGGATTAAATTCATTATGGTTTTAATTTTCAATAAACAAAAATTATGTGTTTGACATTTTCAGTAAAGCAATTACGTCGGTAATAAAATTACGTCTTCAAAATATTCATGCAAAATTTATAAATACTTTACAAACTTTTTAGCACTTCAAGAACGATCACGCAAATGACTTTTGAGATGCAAACGTTATTAGAAATTTGAAAACTTAACACTTAACTTATCATCATTGAGAAAGCTTAAACTTGTGTGTTTTAAGCAAATGAAAATAGAAATGGATTAATACAGGTTGGTGCCACAAAAACTTAGAGTTTCACTGCATCAGTTTCTCTGGCAATGAGTAAAAAATTGTTATTCTAGCTTTTTTTACCGGTCGGCTCAAAAAAGGCAAAACAAAATCAAACTAGGACAAACATTAAGAATATGTGTGGTAACGCTGAAAACAATCATAGTTTGATCGTAGCACGTGCCGGTCACAAATATTTACATTTTACGACCAGCAAAGACAAAACAAAAAAAACTTTTGTACTGTTCGAAACGTTGCTGTACGTTTCTAGATTTTCAAGTTTGCGAGTCAGGATTATATTGCGATTTTTTCAAGAGTATTGACAATTGACAATTTTATGCAATTCAGTGATGTAAAATAACTATTAGCTGTTGGAGACGGAAGGAAAAAGAACTAGAACTGACAAATCACTGAAAAATCACTAAAAATTCCAAAATTTGAATGGCGTGACCAAAAAACATACAAAAATCAGAATATTGAGTATTTAATTGAAACGAAATTAGGATTTTTTAGAAATTGAAAATGATGATCTTTGTAATATAATCAAAAAAGGCAAAACAAAAAAATCAAACTAGGACAAACATTAAGAATATGTGTGGTAAAACTGAAAACAATCATAGTTTGATCGTAGCACGTGCTGGTCACAAATATTTGCATTTTGAGACCACAAATTTTTGTAAGTTCGAAACGTTTCTAGATGTTCACGATTGCGAGTCAGGATTATATTGCTATTTTTTCAAGAATTGACATTAGACAATTTCATGCAATTCAGTGATGTAAAATAACTATTATTCCAAACTAAAAATTCCAAAATTTAAATGCCGTGACCAAAAAACATACAAAAATCAGAATTTTGAGTTTTTAATTGAAACGAAATTAGGATTTTTCAGAAACTGAAATCTTTGTAATATAATGTAATGAAAATCGTAATCTTTTTGGAGTCCACAAGCATTGATTGTTACTTGCATTTCGATTTTTGCTGACTTTGATCAACTGGACATTTTCATTCGAAATCTTAACTTTAAATGAAATCTAAGACGATCAAAAATACAGTAATTTATAAAATAAATTAAATTTAACAAAACAATCTTGTCCTGTTTTCAGTGCTCCCCGAAACCACCGTCGGCTCCTCGGCCTACCGTCCCCTCTCACTCACCGAAATGATGCACTACTGTTGCCGCTATGGCTGCACCTTCCGCGATCTCCTACCGTACTGCGACCCGTTCGGACAATGGGACTCTTGAAGAGGAAAATCGCCTTTGTAAAATCACAAAATCAGCATGTTAATCATCTCTGTTAATCATCCTCTCTCCTACCTACTCGTATCTATCACGCTCTCTCTCTCTCTATCGCCCACTCATTTTTGTTCTCTACCGTAACCCTACCGTATGATACATTCATGATGTTTGAATTTGAACTTAGGCCACTCTCGACATGCAAATGAATGATTAGTGTTGTGTGGGGCGAGTGCTGCAAGGACAACACCTGACGAGCGCGCGGCGTGTTTACAACACCAATCCATCAGTCGCGGAGAGCCGCTTGGTTACGTAAACCGGCGGCGGTTGGTGCAACAATTACAACAAGTCATAACAGAGAGATTGCGAGATGAAGATTAATGGATTTGATGAGGAAACGTCAATTGTTCTGTCGATTCTGATTGATGACACGGAGAGACTTGTTGTTTGAAATGCGGAACAATTGAGCCATTTTGACCTAAGTTGTGCCCAGCACAATTAAGCACATGATCATTGTGCACAAGCGACCTACTGTGAATAGCTGTTTACTACATTTTTCAGAAATGAACTTTTTATTGAAGTGAAATTGAATCAATCAAGCAACTTTCGGAGTTGTCTCCAGGACAATCCACCGTATCCGATCGTCTTTTTGTAGTTGATGAACTCCTCGTCGATGAATTTGCAGAGCGGGACGTGGAGGTTCGGAATGTTCAGGAAATTCGCCGCCGTTGTGAGCGCAAAGAGATTCGGAATTTCGATTGTTTTGAAGAATTGGAGCTCGCGCTCCTTGGCGTCTGATTTGGCTCCTTCCCAGATTCTGCTCCACTCGATCATGAGCTTCACAGTGGTCGAGTCGATGATTCCGAGGAAGATGGGCTTGTTGCTCAGTTTAGCGGCAGCTTTAAGTACTGTAGACTTGTTGACCAGGGCCTGAGTTGCTTCGAAGATCTCTCCGTCGGCGGTTTGCAGTTTGAAAGTCGATGATGAAGCCATGATTGTTGCAGAACAGCAAGTTGAGATTTAGAATGCTGATCGTTGCCTTAAATAGACCAACAAGCATTGCTTTTGGCAATAGGCATTGCTTTTGCAAATGCATTGCTTTTGGATCTGGAGCAACGAATTCTGTTTGGTGTGCTTTTATGAATTTTTGAAATTTTTTGTGAATGCAACATCCAACAATAATAGGGAATTAACAAAAGGAAGAATCTCTACTTTCCCAGAATCCCTGTACCTTTAAAATTTGTGCTGCTACTGGCTATTTTGAATTAATTTTGACCTAAGGCAAAATCCCTAAAGGATGAAGTACCCACTCATTGATTAAATTTTCTTCAGTACTTCAATTGTCTGTATAGTTAAAGGGACAGTGTCATGAATTTTTCGTCATGACACTGTCCCTTTAAGTATTGTTCTTTAACAGATTTTTCGGTTGAAAAATTTATTTTTTGAAAAATTTTCTACAGATTAAACGAGACTTAAACGAGTATTTTCACTGAACCAAATGAGATGTCGTATTCATCAAATTTTAACTATTTTTTTCATTTTACTCTAAACGCAGATGTTATAAAAAACATCTTCATAATTGAACGGACAAATCAATTGATTAAGTTCATTGTAGCATCCCATTTGATGATGAATTCTTCAAAAATGAAATAACTGTTAGAGTTCAGCATTTGTACTAATTTTTTGACTTTATAACTCGATGTATAACAAATTAAGTTTAAATCAATTTACAAATCATCCAAATTCCTTTTATTACCGCTTTTCGTCCCAAATTCAGGTTTAATTAAATAAAATAGTTTCTCTTACGTTCACATATCACGCATGTTACATAACAAATTTCGGTTGTTTGTCACTGTTTTGATCATTTTAAAAAACGAGAAGATTCAATGGATTGCATCGCATTTTAAAAGAATCTAATTTTAATTGAGCATTTGTAATTTCTGCTGTCGAGCTTTGATTTCTAATTAAAAAAATTGTTTTTTGAAGCAGGAAAATCAGCAACATCAACAAATTTCAAGTAGTTTTTAAATTTTTGAAGCTAACCGAAAAATTCTGGATATTCAATAGCTCGAAACCATACAAGAGGTTTTATTTTTGTGGGTGCAATTTCCCTTACAATCAATCTAATAAAATCCTAAATTTGTGTTGTTTTCGGTAGAAGTTAATAGTAAATGTTGCAAATTCATTTAATTTAACGCAAAATTTGGATAAAAAAAATTTGAATTTAACACAAACTAAATAAAGTCCTTAAAAACCGCCAGTCATCGGACAGTCCATACCCAAATTGCCTCAATCATAATTGAACCACTTGCATTTTATGAATTCTTGATGAAAGCATCTCTTAAAGGACCGCACGGTCATCGTTCCAAAAAAGTCCGCTTTTTAAATTTTAACTATGAGTAAAATTTAGAATAAGGTCAGTCTTGAGTTGTTAAAACCTTCCACTCCCGGGAGAAATTTGGACTTTTTTGATTGTGGTGCACGTTTGTTGTTTTTTCCGAGTTTTTTTGATTGATTGCGAATTTGCGAAGCAATTTTCGAATTTGAAAGATTGCGTTTTCCACTTTCAATCAACTTTTGATCTGAATTTTTGGGGCTTAAACTCGAAGCTTGATTACAGAACGCGCATTTGTGGATTTTTATTGTAGGTAACAAAAAAACTGTAATTTGTGTTTTCAAGTTTTCAAGTTTTAAGATATTAAATTAAGGTAGATTCGATTTTTTGTTATTTTTAACAACGCAATTTTTGATGTTTCAGTTGAGTTTCAAACAGCTTCTATTACGCTTTCCATTTTCAATCAATTTTTGGGCTTACAAATTTTTTCAGTGGCGCCTTAGTACTTTGCTTATCAAAAGCTCTTGGTTAGAATTTCCACGCATGTCAAATGTTTAAGAACAAAGTTTTATTGAAGCGAAATTTAATTAATCAATCAATTCTTTCAATTCTTTCCAGGTCAATCCACCGTATCCAATCGTCCGTTTGTAGTTGATGAATTCCTCGTCGATGAATTTGCAGAGCGGGACGTGGAGGTTCGGAATGTTCAGGAAGTTCGCCGCCGTTGCGAGTGCGAAGAGATTCGGGATTTCGATCGTTTTGAAGAATTGGAGCTCGCGCTCCTTGGCGTCTGATTTTGCTCCTTCCCAGATTCTGCTCCACTCGATCATGAGCTTCACAGTCGTTGAGTCGATGATTCCGAGGAAGATGGGCTTGTTGCTCAGTTTTGCGGCAGCTTTGAGTACTGTAGACTTGTTGACTAGGGCCTGAGTTGCTTCAAAGAGCTTTCCGTCGGCGGTTTGCAGTTTGAAAGTCGATGAAGAGGCCATGATTGCTTGTTGATACTTAAGACAAAAGTTGATCTTACATAGAGCCGTAGGCATCGCTTTTAATCATCATTGCTTGAAGCATTGGTTTTGCTCTTTGTCTGTCAAACTAGGCCTTTTCGGCACACAATCAATCAGATTTTTGCACGCAACTATTGGAGTCATGCATACATTTTTAAAGTGCGCCTAGTTTCCGAGGTTGTCCTATCACCAAAAGTGCGCAAAGTCACAATTTTTGACATTTGTTTCCAGTTTCTAACAGGTTCCAGTTTTTCAGGTAATTTGTATTTTAAACATTTTATTGTTGCTTCTTTCTTTAGCACGTTCTTTCACTGTCATTAGGCCAACCAAAAGAAAAATTTTTGCGAGCGAAATTTAAACGTGAATTGCAAATTTTTGAACATTACATGAAAATTCTAGTTATATAAAAATAAATGCATTTTTGGGTCGTACGGTAGTAATAACTTTTACCCTACTTGCCACGCGTTGAAAGCAACGGTAATAATGAATTTTTAATTGTAAAGAACCGCAATTTGATAAGTTTAAGTCCCTGATTTCAAACCTCCTCACTTCTCCAACTTCAAAGACTCCTGGCCAGAATTTCTGTATTGCATTTGATTTATCAATCGTTTATTAGAAGATTTCTTACTTTGTAAACGTAGTTTGAATTGTGGCCAGTTTTAGGCTACATGTAAACCAGCGCTGGTTTAAACCAGTTCTTTGAAACTTGGTTTTCGTCGAGTATTTTGTGTCAAGTTCGTGTAAAAAATTCGTTTTCTGCAGAAACATTTGAGTCATTTCAGGTTTTTGAATGAAAAGAAAAACACAGCAATTCACCCCAGTTTCCATGCGAATTCATCAAAAAATCAGTTTCTGCGGTTTGTTTTCACCAAATCGCCAATTCACAATTCACATTGTGGGTTTTCGCCCGCGCTGTAACAATTGTCCTTTCCGCCCAGCGCTCCGCGGCTCTCGCTCACCAGCAGTGACAAGCCAAACAGGCGTCCGTGCTTTGGCGATCAGCAGCGATTAATGACTTCGAATACGTGTTTTCCTCGATGATTCAGGAGGTTGTTCGGCTGTGCAAATTCCACCGCTCTAACAAGCTGCTCTGACAGCTCGTTTTATGAGTTTGTGGCCTATTATTGTGGCTTGTTTGCACGCGCCAGAGATCACGTAATCTTATCGTATAGGAAGATATTTAGGGAAAGTTAAATTTGGATTTTATGGTTTCGGGTCGTAAGACAAAGATCGGCGTTGTTGGCGGAAGTGATTGGTTGAAGCGATAAGGCGACAAAAATAGATGGTAGCTTTATTGGTGTTGGTTCAACAAGCGACAATTAATTTAAGATTTTAGTCAAGTTGAACATTAGATTAAATACTAAATAAAAATCTACTTCTACTCTACTAAAATCTACTAAAAATAATTCAAAGTATTTTTAATTCAAACCTTATGAACTTCTTAGAGTAGTACATTTTTTGAAATCCGCCACACAATAGTCGTTTTTCGAGTTGGCTGACTCGTTGTCAATTCAGTAATTGTGCATCAAAAGCAATTTAGCCAAGATTTAGCCAATAAGCAAGCAAACTTTTACTTCTAAAAATCAAAAATGAAATTTTTTTTTAAATATGAATTTTTTGGCGGCCAATTTCAATAAGGTAATTTTTCAATAAGGCAATTGTCAAATCAAAAGTGAAATTATGAATTTTTGGCGGCCAATTTCAATAAGTCAAGTTGGTAATTTGTTATTTTTGACTTTCGACAGATGTTGATAGATGTTGATTTCACGCGATTAAGTTACAATATTAAAATTGCATGAATTTTTGAACGTAAGTCGTGATAAGCTCAAAACATTTTTGGATAAATTTGTATCCTGAGTTCTCCCTGAAAATCCGGAATTTATGTTGATGAACGAATTTAAAATTTTTGCTCGATGACAACATTTTTTATAGGGTTACGGTCAACGGTCCACCAATTCGCAATAATTAATAACTTTGATCGATGGATCTAAATATATCTGCGTTTTCCTTTCTATTTGTATTCACTTTGAAATCAAAATGTGAATATATTAAGTAAATGATTGCATTCACTTTCTATCTACAGAATCCACAATCAATCAAAAAAGTCAATTTTTGATTTGCCACAATTTGCCACTTTAAAATCTACTTTATAATTTAAAAACCACTTTAAAACCAATTTCCCGTGTTGATAATTGCATTGTTTTTTTAAATATGTGGAATTAATGGCTTATGGTCATAAGGCGCTGATAGAGAATTTGCTCTTTTCAATTTGCTCTTTGCTTTCTCGATTTAATTTTTTTTGTTCTTTTTGTATTTTCCCTTTATTCTTTTCTATAATCGACTTTAGTTTTCACGCTTCAATTTTATGCGTTTTTTTCTTCGATTTTTTGAATTTCTGGATCATTATTTTAAGTCCTTTATTTTATTTTTGATACAATGAAAAGAAACATTGTTACCTTTCGGTTACGCTCAAATATGCAACAATCAGGTTTTTTAAAATTTTGTTTTTCAAATTTTTATCAATTTTTTCTTTTTCAAAAAATCGATTTCATCATTTAACGCACGCTTCTCCGATTTGCTTGAACTTTCACACGGACTGCTAATTCAACAACAGCTGTTTCAATTCATCGTTCTCGCTCGCACAGACTTTGTTTATAGATTGCAGTAGTGCGATCGGTCTTCTCTAAGCCGTTCGTTTTAGTTTAAACACTTTTCGCCTCCTCTCCGTTTATCACGTTTTCCAGGACATCAGATGTCAGGACATCACAATTTCATTAATTCACATTTAGATTACGTCATTGTAATTTTAATTTTCTGATTGCTTTGATTTTTGGTATTTAATGGTAACTTAAATTACCAACGCAAGATAAGCCGAAATTGCATAAATCAGTTAATCTACTTTTGGCTATTTGAGATATTGTACTGCTTTTCATTTTTAAGCTTTGAAGCTATAATTATTTTTTACCTTTTTGCTCATTTTTCAGGTTTTTTCTTTTTTTTTGTGCATTTTAAAAAGCATTGAATTTTGAATTTGAATTTTTCTAAGTCAGAAATGCCTTTTTTCAATTTAATCAGTCCTTTTTTCACATTATTTGATTTTTGTGATTTGATTGTTAATTTAATCGAAACTGATGAATCAAAGCTAATATCAAAGCCTTTTTAACAACCACCCACGTCCATAGCAGCGTTGTTTCGTCAACGATCACGATGTTGTGAGGCTGTTTTAAGCCGGTAGGCGACCAAACAGTCCGTCAAATTGCGTCAGCTAAGATCGTTGCGCATTGAAAAATATTGAAAAACACCACACATAAAGATCGTTGCGCATTGTCCAGTCCATAGGTTTAGGATTTGTACAGATCAACTACAGATCAATTATTTTTAATTTTTCACCGTTTCTGTTTTATTTTTTTTAGTTAGTTTAATTGATTTTTGATTGTGAACTTCTTTCGATTTGCTTGTTTTTATTAAATCAGTCTTTTTTTAAATTATATCGATATTTAAATTTTTATAATTTCTGTTTTTATATTTTATAGCATATTGGTGTTTGTGCCTAGGCGTCCCACTAGGCGTTAGTTTAATCGAAACCCATCAATCAAAGCCAATACTGCCCTTTTTTATGAAGCTGTTTTAAGCCGGTACGCGACCAAGCAATCCGTCAAATTGCGTCAGCTTTCAAATTGACACATTTCGACCCCAATCGCTGCGTTTCAAAAATCACTCTGATGTAACGCAGTCGCTGTAATCACTGCGCTCGCTCTCCACTCTCCTAAACCCCACTGACAGTTGCTCTCCTTCCCCTCCTCGATTCGACCAAAAATCACTTTTTCTCCTCCGCGAATTCCTCCCAAACAAGCCCGCGTGTGCCTCTCGCTCGCCGCGACCAGTCGCGCCACCACAACGGTTCCAAAACACCTTTTGTCATCGCAATTTGTTCCACTTACTTCCGCAAACATGTAAACAGTCGATGCGAGGTCTTTCTTGTGTTCGCGGGCGTCCCCAGAGGAGCGAGGGTGGACGCGACCAGTTTCTAGAAGTGTTTATTCGTGTCTGTTTTCCGAGTGGATTCCTGCCCTTCGATCACCCCTTGAGAGGCCCTAATCGCGATGATAGCTGGCAGGATGGGGGTCTTGTGAGTTGATTTCGCTGAGATTTGACTTTTGATTTCACGTGAAACGCGTTGATTTAGATTGATTTAAATTGACACGTTGCTTTGCGCTTGGGCATACACGACGATTCGTGTTCCACGTCCCCATCGGAGACAAACTGTTCATGCTATAGTCTTGTAGTTTGCGAGGTCCTCTTTCGTAATAAATCCGCCGTTTTCCGAAATCTCCGCCACCATCTGATCTGCCATCTCTCCCTTGTAGAACAGCTTCACAGGATCGCCACTTGTAGACAGTTTGCGCAGCGTGTCGGCCAATTTTGGATTCCTCATGACGTCGCCCTCCTCGTAGACGTCGCCGGTCGTTGGATTTACCAACATGGACCTAAAAAGGGGTCTTTTGTGGGTCCTAACGCTCTAATCGCAATTTTGAGCAAAAGAAGAGTTCTTTGCGCTTTAGAACAGGACTTATAGCAGCCAGATACATCGATGTGAGTTCAGCCTTACCACATACGTCGACCTACGCTTGGATTGACCACACACGTTGACCTAAAGGCTTAGACTTGTCCTTAAAGACCTCGTCTCTGTGGAACGCAACCCCTTTTCAGAATACGTTCATTCGTATCTCTCATCCGAGCTCATTCTCATCCTCAAATCACTCCCTCTTCGTTCGCCCTTAATCGTAGATTGCTGAAGATAAGCGCCCTCAGTGTTGAATTTCGCGCTCCTTCGTGCCAATCTCGTATCGAATTATCACCTCCCGCTTGCAGAGCAACAGCAGCAGCAGAACGATGCCGCCGACTACTCTTCAGGTCAATCCTGAAGATAAGGCCGAGACGCCGCTCACCGTCAAGGATATGCGGAAAAAGTTGGTTTTTTGTTCTCCGACAGCGACAGATTTGGCCAATTTAACGCAGTTTTAGGGGTCAACCGTGGATAATTGCGGTTTCCGCTTTGATGATTCTGATGCTGTGCGCGCTGTTGTTGTTCTTCGTTGTTCGGGAGTTCAGGGAGGTGAGTTGGTTGAGTTTTTGTGGACCACACACGTTGGGCTATTGGAAAAGTGTCAATTTGAGGTGTAAGGTTACGGTAGGTGGCTTCAACTCTTTGAATTACTGAATTTTGACCTTTTGAGACGAGATTTTGGCATTTTTGGAATATCGATAGGTGAGATAAGGACGTGATACAGTAGGTAGTAGTTAGATACGGTATATCAACCCTTAATCAGGGTTCTATTGCCGATTTATAAGCATAAAGTGTTGTGAAGCTGTCTAGCCAAGCCAAACTCAAACCTACAGTACTCCTTTAACCTTTTTTGAACCTTGTAAAGCCAAAACTACCGTACTCTTCTCTTTATTTTAGCCTCAACTAGGCGATGTAAGCAAGCTGACCGAAGACGACTGGCTGGAGCCAAGCGAGAAGAGTCTTCTCGCCAGATTCAAGAAAGCGGCGGTCGTAGCGGACAACGGACTCTGTAGTGAGATTGGCAGGTATTGAGCCCTATGATTGTGTAGGATTTACTACGGTATTACCCCAGGAACATCCTTCTCCGAGGTGGAAACGCCGTAGACGCCGCAATCGCCACTTTGACCTGCGTTGGTGGCATCAATTCTCATAGTTGTGGCATTGGAGGTGGATTTATTATGACTTTGTATGACAAGTAAGGATACTGTAGGTAGTACGGTAGCTATATATTTGATTATTGTAGAGCTACAAAGCAATGTCATAGCTTGGATGCTCGGGAAATGGCGCCTCTGGCGACCAATGAGGATACCTACAAAGATGATCCTAAAGCGGCTTTTACAGGTGGGTTACGGTAGTCAAAATTTGAAATTTGATTTTTTTGTTTTCCAGGCTACAAATCGATCGCTGTTCCTGGCGAAGTGCACGGCATGTGGACCGCGTTCAAGCTCTACGGAAGTGGTCGGGTTGCGTTCCAAGACCTCATCATTCCTACCGTACACCTCCTAAACAATGGCTACCCCGTTACTCCGCTAATGGCGAGAAGTCTGAAATTCCTCCGCGATTACATCCTTGAAGACGCTTCATTAAAGTGAGACATCGCGTCAGGACCCAAAGAAGACCGTTTTTAGGTCCATGTTGGTAAATCCAACGACCGGCGACGTCTACGAGGAGGGCGACGTGATGAGAAATCCAAAACTGGCCGACACGCTGCGCAAACTGTCTACAAGTGGCGATCCTGTGAAGCTCTTCTACAAGGGAGAGATGGCAGATCAGATGGTGGCGGAGATTTCGGAAAATGGCGGATTTATTACGAAAGAGGACCTTGCAAACTACAAGACTGTGGTATCGCACAAACCGCTGATCAACTCGCACTTTGATGAACAACTCGTCATGTGTGGTCCTCCGCCATCTTCGTCTTTTGCTGTTACGCAACTGATTGTGGCTTTGATGAAACGTAAGCGCTCATGATATAGACGAATTTGTGAGGAGCTTTAGACTGTGCGCAAGTAGCTCATTGCCAAGCGATTAGGCTATCGTGAAATCGAGTTAGGTTCAGATCCGGTCATAAGCTTTTAGTTTTTTAATTTTTTGGAAACTTTTTTCACTTGTTTTCTTAAATTTCAAACACATGAATTACGGTATTTAGGCTACTACGGTACCGGAAGTGATGCAAAGCTGCTCTACTCAAGTGATGAGTTCTACCATCGGTTCATTGAAGCGCAAAAGTTTAGTTTTGCCAAAAGGACCATGTTGGGTCAGTTTTCTGGACATTAAATTGCGTATTACGGTAGCTTTTCAGCTGATCCGGCCTTTGTGAAAGAAGCTGAAGAGTTGGTGAGGAACATGACGAAGCAGGAGTACGTGGAGGAGATATTCGCGAAGATTAGGATTTTGCGTTGCCTGATGAAGAGTACGGTGCTCATCAGAGTCAGGTAGGCTGTTTTTCGTGTTAGGACCTGCGAAACTGGAATTTTGAACTGTTGAGGTATAAGCATTATCTAACGTTTAATTTTGTGGCGCTCCCTTAGCTCATTGGTAACATGATTGCTTATCAAACTATCGACACAGGTTCGAATCCCATAAGACGCTAGTTTTTTTTGTTTTTTCTGAAATGTATTTTTTAATCATATTAATCGGCTAAACTTGAATTTCAGCCCAACGACCATGGAACAACGCACGTTTCCGTCATTGACGCCGATGGAAATGCCGTCTCACTGACCAGCTCCATCAACAACATGTAATACCGTAATTTTGAGTTGAAAATCGACCGCAAATCTTCAGATTCGGCTCCCGCAAGCGCTCAACCAAGCTCGGCATCATCTACAACGACCACATGGACGATTTCTCCATTCCCGGCGTCAAAAACTTCTTCGGCTTTGAACCGTCGCCGGCGAACTTCATTCGGCCCGGAAAACGCCCGATGAGCTCGATGTCCCCGATGATCATCTACAATCGTGACTCTGGCGATGTGAAGATGTCCATCGGTGCTGCCGGAGGCTCAAAGATCATCTCGGCTGTAGCGCAGACCATCGTTAAGACGCTGTTCTTCAATCAGACCCTCAAAGAGGCGGTCGACACCCCTCGATTCCACAATCAATTCACCCCGATTCACACTTTGTACGAGAAAGGCGTCCCTGAGGTTGGCTGATCGTCGTCTGTGCTCCTCTAATCAATGATTTGAGGTCATGCTGAAAGCACTCGAAGCGCGAGGCCAGAAACTGACGCTTTGGAAGTCGGTGTTCAGCACGATTCAAGCGATTCTCCGTGAACCCGATGGCACCCTCGTGGCCAACAGCGATCACCGCCGACCTGTTTACATGTACCCAACTGGTTATTAACATAAAATGTGCTTGTTTGGTGTTTTTAAGAGCAGAAAACGAGTGAATTCCGCTCAAACTGATTCCTCACCAACTCGAGGCACTTTCTTTGCCACTGAGCCACTTTAATTTGTCAAGAAAAGACCGCGGAGCAATGAAGCTGGCTGCTTTCTGGTTTTCTGGCTCATTCTGACGGACGAACGTAATTTGAGACCACAACTTGGTTTACATCGACCTTAAAATGAGAGATTGGTGACTGAAAAGAGCAGAAATTCGTAGCATAAAATGTGTAGTTCATGGACCTTGCCATTAAACACGATATCCCAGTAGTTTACTACCGTACTACCCCAATACAACAAGCTTTAAGCCACAACAACAGAGATTAAACGGAGCAGAAGAAGTTGAAGGCGCATACAGCGCAGATCTAAACAAAATCAATCAAACACAACCCAAACGGAACGACGAAACTCACATTTTCGGCTCTGAATAGCGAGTGCGCCTTCGCCAAATACTCAAAACGCACTTTAGTCTCTTCGTTGCACTAAAAATCCTTCTAGAAAAAGCAAACGCAAACATCCGCTCCACCACCTGTGCACCCATTCCGGTCCTCTCATTGCAGCTCAGGAATTGTTCGTAAATCCAATCCGCTTCGAAAACAGAGTCCTTGTAATGGTTGCGGAACTCCTGCATATCGATCATGCATTGCTTAAAGGCGTGCGACTTGTCTCCCACTCGATGGGCAAATCATGTCGAATTTACAAAGCTGCAATGTGCAAATTTTAGGAATTTTGGATAGTATTGGGTGATTAACTGACCTCTTCCGGACGAATAACGATACAAAGTTGCATTGACCACGGGAAACTCTTGAACCCAATATTCGCGACACTAAACAGAAGCACAAACACAAAGATTGGAATCTGTGTGTGTGGGACCGAAGTAGAGAAACGTTCTCACACAGGTAGATTTTGACGCAGATCAGCACACTCACCAAATCAGTATCGTTGTTCGTGTAGCGCGCACACGTCGCCATGACTTTTCCCATAAGGACGCGTTGAAATCCTTCCATTTCGATCGCTTTCTTCACTTGATTGTAGCGGCTCATGCATTTGTCGCAATCGACGTTCGCTTCTCCTTCGTGAAGCGATGCGGGCGCGCTCGCCACCAATGTGCAGAGCGCCAGGAAGGCGACGATTCTCATTGCAAACATAACCATAAAATGACGGTTTTCCCATCAAACGATCGCTTTTAAAGGTAGAAAACGTGTGAAATTTGCACATATTTTCAGAGCGAAACGTTCGTAATCCGCAAAACAGAGCTGACCGTAACCTTTGGGTAATCGCAAACCAAAACCGGTCCGAAATTCAACATCACCGTCAGTCGCTCTTACTGCGAAGACGAAACGGTATTGCGGGAGAAAAAGAGAGCAAATTGAGTTTCTGCTGGGTGCTGTAGGTGGGCTTCAGGGAGGTGACGGGAAGCCGCGAGCGCAAGTCTTCCCTTCGACTGACCGTGGTTTTCAGACTGCAAAACACGATTCAGTCATGTCAGATTCAGAGCAAAAGAGACCGAAAGGTGCAAGAGATGCTTCAATACTCGGCCACACGAAAACGACAACGTTCATCTTGTCTTCCCATTGACTGGCTGCGGTTTTGATTCTGAAAGCCACAATTCAGACAGACGCCTGTCTGGTGCGCTGTGTATTCGCATCGTCAGTTGGCGCGGGCATCAGTTTCAGCGTTGTCAAGTTTCGGAAAGGGTTGAACGAACCAAACGGGGCGAATTCCGATTTTTCTCCTTCTGGTCGTTGCGAGCTGCACTTTCTACGTGTCTCCTACTCTGCGTGTTTGTGATTATCGCGAATTTTAGTTGTTTGTTCCGAACGAAATCAGAAATTCCACGATTTCGCGCCATTTGCACCGCGAAAATAAGACTTATCTTTCGGATATTTTCAGCACACTTTCACTGTTGAATGCTCCCCCACCGAGCCTCGAGGAATCCGCCGCTCGCGTCCAGAGGCATCGGCATCGCCGGAATCGAGAAGAAGTTGGAAGTGAGCTGCAACGAAACGAACAAGAGCATCGCGGAGGTGAGTTGATTCTTCTTCCGCGATTGATCGACTGCTTTTAGGCATTTAATGACCTCAACAATTTGATGAATTGCGCCCGAGAGATGGTCGGATTGGCGAAGAAGCTGCGGATGAAGAGGGGAGAGATAACGGAGAATGAAACCGTGTTGCTGAAGCAGCATCTCCTCGGTTTGGGGTTGAGCGACCCCGTGATGAAGTCGACGTGCGGAAGTGGGAACTACTTTGAAAAGTTGGCCCGCGAGATCACCAAAGTCCTCGAGAAACCTTTA
Source organism: Steinernema feltiae (assembly GCA_007213375.1). Lineage (NCBI taxonomy): Eukaryota > Metazoa > Nematoda > Chromadorea > Rhabditida > Steinernematidae > Steinernema > Steinernema feltiae. The sequence continues at coordinate 49,870 of MQUG01003287.1, forward strand.
CAGGTTGTTTCTATGATTGATCGCGAGGTTCACAACGTATTCCTGCGTTTAAGGAGTGCGGAGGGATGATGACGCTTCCAGATGCGTATTGTCGAATTAATCGAGCGCGTGGGATGCTCCTTCTCTCGCCGGAGGATCTGTTGAATGCGTGCAAGAAGCTGGACGCAATCCAATCGACCCTCTCGTAACGATAGATTCATTTAATAATTCAATCTCATCTTTGCAGCCTCCACCGCTTCGACACGGGCGTCATAGTCGTGCAGCTGCGATCGCGAAGCGTGGAGAAATCCACAGATGAGACGCTCGAGTTCGTCAAAGCGTTCGGTTGCATCACACCAAGCCAACTCGCGGCCTACATCGGGATCACTGTGACTCTCGCTCGCGAACGGTTCGTCATTAGTCAAAGAACACCCGACCGACTTACACGTTTAGATTGAAGGCGGCCGAACTGCAGGGGAAACTCTGCAGAGATGACTCGCTCGAAGGTCTCCGCTTCTATCCAAACCGGTTCATGACCATGTGATCATTGTTTTGATAAACGATTTGTCGCTGTTGTGCTTCTCGTCGTGGTCTTAATTCCACAATTTATTGAATGCGAATTCTCTCTTGCCGGTGCGTTGAGAAAAACTGAATTTGTTTGTTTCTGTGCGGATCGATTCACGAACTTCAGCGTTAATTCATTTCGTTATATATTAGCGTCACGGGACGAATTTCAGCGTTTGATGGCGCCTTACGAGTTCTGCGACGATTTCGAAGGTCATCGATGCAGCCTGTTTTGTGAAGCTGTCGTCCTGGTCAATACGCGTATTTTCTTGTAATTCATTTTGTCCCGTGCTTTCAATGTTCAGCGCTGAACTTGAAAGTCGCTAATTTGGATTTAACTCTGCTGCTTATATTATTTATGCGCGTGTTTTGACCAAATTCGTGCAATTTCCGTGTCCGCATGCAATTTCCATAGTTCCATTTCTGTTGTTGCAGATTGAAAATGGCTCAAAGAGCGAAGATTGAGGTCGAATTGGCGTACAGAAAGAGTCCGAACGATTTCTTGTCGAGCAAAGTGGAGCTTGCCGGGTTCGAATGGTACGCTGATCGCGTTCGATTTCGTGACTATTTCTGTTTGCTTGCAGGCAAGTCAGCGGCAGTTACAGTTGTACCAAACACGACCGCATTGGCAGCTTCGATATCTACAATACGGAAATCCACTGTAGACCTGTCGTCGACGAAAAGAATACCTTGATTTGGAATTGTGAGGCGTTCGGGCAATTTGTGGCGTTTGCTGCGTTTCCAGAGTTGCAGTGTTCTAAGCTTGTGAGTTCCATCTATCTCAGGAGCTTTTCTAAAACAGTGTTTGTTTGTTTCAGTGGTCGCAGTCTTATGATTTCCGTCATTTGCCCAGTGATCTCGAATGTATTGATTTTCGTAGTCTGTTGCCCGAAACAACGGATTTCCGTTTCTGGAAATCAGCTTCTTCGGCATTTCACAAAATGGAAGTGCAGGTGAACGCCTTCAGGTATTCCTTCCTTCGTTCCATTGCTCGCAGCAATTCAAATGTTGCTTGTAGCCAGAAAATTATCGATCTCTCGGATCGTAACAACTCTATGATCGAATCATCCGACGATGCAGTTCAGGTCAAAGTGGATGATGAAATACTTTGGCTCTCGAAAACGGTTAGTTCTCTTTTTATTGGCCTTCGTACATCGTTATCAGTGCAGATCCTCAGCGGCAGTTCACATTTCTTCAAAGCGTTCTTTAACAGTGACTTCAAAGAGAAACGCGACGGAGTGTACGAATTGAAGGAGACCGACTTGAATCAGTTTCTCCATTTCGTATCCCTTCTCTACGGCATGCGAGTTCGCATCGACGGTGAGTTCTCTTCTCTCTCTTCGTGCACCTATTGACTCTATCCTTCTAGCTGACTCTGTAGAGTACCTTCTGAAGATGGCCGACTATTTCCAGTGCGGTCTGATCACCGAGCGATGCCGCGATTACCTTCTCCACTCGGATGAGCTGAGTTGTGTGAAGAATTTGAAGCTTGCTGATCGCTACGGGTTTTTCGAGGTTGTCGCGAAGGCGGTGCGGAAGATGGATGTGGTGGAGTTGAAGAGCTGTGTCGGCGTGGAAGGGCTGTCGTCGTCCTCTTATGAAATCTTGTGCAAGCGATTCGACGATTTCGTTCAGTTGCCTGCAGCGAAATAGTTTAGTCTTTCTTCTTGTTCTAGTTTTGTTTCTTGCCTCTCATCATACATTTATTTGTCTTCTTAAAATCCATTTGCTCACATTTTAGATTGCTTTGAGTTAATCGTAGAGAAAGCGTGATTTCGAATCTGATTTCGTAAATTCAGATCGCAATCAAAGAGTTCTCCTCCAGCACCGCTCTCACGAACGTTTTTTTCGCATCGCGACAGCTCTTCGACGAATCGGAAGTTCAGGTTGCTTGATTGTCTCGTCTGTAAGTTGATCTTCTAGACGGAGAAACAAGGTTAAAAAGGCGTCGATCGGCAATGGCGTCGTTTCATCCACCTGTGTAGTTGTTCTTCCGGCGGATTCCCGAATCGAAAGTGAGTTCTCTTCTTCTCCTCCCTTCTGAGCCGATGGCGCTCCGACTCCGATGCTCCTCTTCACTTTCCGCTAATCTCCGCTCCATTTCAGGCGATGCGTATCTTTCTTCTCTCCTGCTTGCTGCTGTGCACTCTGCTCAGCGTTACTCAAAGCATCAAGTGCTACAAAGGATTCGAAGCCGCGGAACGCTCTACATCGCTTGCTGTGGCAGGGAGCTGTGCAACTTCGCGGACCTAATGAACCCGGCGACCACGGCGAACTCGGCTCCGACGCTCCACTCTCTTCTCACTGCCGCTGTCGTAACTCTTCTCGCTTTCTTCCTTCGCCGATGATGATCTCTTTGTTGTGTGGGGGAATAAGATTGGTGTAAACGGAAATAAAATCTGTTCGATTTAAAATTGTTTCAATTTACTGGATGCCAATCTTTCGTTGGCGTTCGGTTTGACGATTAATAAAATAATTATTTTCCTCTCAAACCTGTCGCGATCTTTCGTTGCACATGCGATCGCATCCTGCGCTCACAATCAGCCTGCTTGAATTATCTGCATGAATTGCTTGAATTCATGAGCATTGGTCATTGGTAACATACGCGTGCACGGCTGTCGCGATCTCTCGTTGCTAGAAGAGTAAAACGAACGCGACCGCGTCCTGTGCGCAGCAGCAGCATCTGCTTGAATTATCTGCGTGAATCGGGAATTCTTTAGTATCTCTAGTCGTTGGATACATCAGCAGGCACGGTTGCAGGCGGCGATTTCGATGCGAATGTACGAACCAACGCAGCAACATGATTTTTGTATTTTTGTCGCATTGCTTTTGGCGTGTTGCACGTTGCGATTGAATCATTTGGAATGTTTCTGTTTGTCCATTGTTTGTCCGCTGACAATGAGTTTCTGTTTTGGTGCATGAGTCACCTCAAGTGTTTGTTTTCCAAGTTCTGTGACTATTCTCACTGACACAAATCAGTTTGTTTTCAGTCTGACAGGAATTAAACCATGGAAGGCGCCAAACGAAATAATGACAAAGGACGCTATGACGCAAGCGGTATCCTTCTGCCAGCTGGATACGATGAATACGGAGGTTATTACGATAGCAATGGATACTATTACGACTCCAATGGCGACGTTCATCCTCCCGCCGGCTTCCAGTTTCATTGTGATGCACATGGAAACGTCGTTCTAATGCCTGATCCAGTCGAAACTCCTTCTCCGCTGCAACATGCTCCATCCTCCTACGTTCTAGGTGTCCCTGAAAACCAGAATCTCGAGAAAGGGAAATTGGCTCCCAACTACGTTACCCATCGTGATGAGTATGGCGAGACCATCGCTGTCCACCCGCAACTCCAGCAGGAGAAGAATGACCAGCTCTTGATTGGCCAAGAACAAGGCGCCTGCAATCACTATACTGCCCAAAAAGGTATGACGGTTGATCTCATTTTTCGATTCTGATAGCAATTTTCAGATCATGAATCCTGGTTGATAAGAACAGCGAGCTTCGTTGGTGAGAACAATGTCATCCACGATTTCACCTTCCAGCTCCGAAACGCCAAATCACAGAGAAGACCGATGAGTCCGAAGACCGCGCACTTGCTCGAAAAAGCCTTTTCTCCTTCATCGACCCAAACGCGCCCTGGAAAGCGCCAGTATACAATGGCCGGAAGCTTAACAAAATTGAGAAAGCTGCATTGCGGAAGCAGTATGAGAAGGAGTTGGCGGTGAGAACGAAGCCAAAACTTTCCTTACTAAATGTTCTTCCATTTCCAGAGCCTGGGACCCAACTGTCTGCGCATCGTGGAGGAGAGTCTCGGCTTGAAGAAAGTCAAGAAACCACGTATCATTCGATATGCGTGTGTGACGCTCATTGCCACACCCGGCAACAACGTCTTCGTGGTAAGTCAGAAGAGGTCTCTCCGACATTTAAATCCATTTTAGTTCCCTATTTGGTCCGCAATCGTTATCCGGGGTACGTGCGAGAAATCGAGGAGCTCGAAGGGAGCTTCGATCCCTGAACTCCGGGGTACAAGGCCGCCTATTCATCCTCTGCGTCGATCGAAGGACCAGAGGTATCCCAAACCGTATGTTGGATTCGAACGCAAGCAGCGGAAGACGCACCACTGACCAATGACCACGAACAGAGATTACCTTGTGAAGAATATCCGAATACCTGAAGAATACAAGTAGCTCCTGATTTATTATTCGCCCTCTTGTTTTGTTGTATCTAATCTGTTGTTAATTATCGCTTTTCCCTGTGGAAATTCGCTTTTGATTCGACAATATTGATGGGGCTAGAATTGCTAGAATTAATAAACGATTTGATTGCAAACTAAATATTTGCCACAAAAGCAGATCGAATGAAAACAGATTTTGCACCCAGCGAGCGCCAAGGACGTTCAGTAAAAAAATCACTTTTGCTCTCTTCACAACGATCCTTGGAAACGATAAAAAATGGAATAGAGGCAACATGAAACAAGCGGTCGCGTTTCAAACGTTTATTCGATAAAAATGTAAATCGAAAACGTTATGAGAGAATAAAACAACGTGAGAAAAGGACCCGGGAGAAAACAACCCAGTGAGAAAAGGACCCGGGAGATAAAAACCCGGGAGAAAAGGACCACTCGTCATCGTTGTCATCACCACTCGTCATCGTTGTCAAGGATGACGGGTTTGAGCGAGACGTCCTGGTTAACGGTGGGGATAGCGACGGGGGCCTCCTCAAAGCCTTCCAACTTTTTACCTTCGGACAGGTCAATCAAAAACTGCGGAGGTGTTTGTCCGACGCCACGAACAACCTAAACATTATGATCTTTGATTACAGCGAGAGGCTGGCATTTTGCATACCTCGACCAGCTCCTTCATCAGTTCAGTTCCATCAACCAGCGGGTCCACGAAGCTCATCGACTTGCCCTCGAACAAGCGACCGGTGCGTCCAATTCGGTGAATGTAGGTGGTAACGTCTTGCGGGAGATCGTAGTTGATGACGTGTTCCATGTCGTGGATGTCGAGTCCACGCGCACAGACGTCGGTGGCGACGAGAACATGGCAGAAACCACGACGGAAATCAGCGAGCGCCTTTTCACGAGACTCCTGCGAGCGATCGCTAAAATACCATGATAGAATTAATCCTAAGAGCAGCAGATCGCACCCATTGATGGAAGTAGCCAATATCTGCTTGGTTGAAAGGTAGGCAGCGACGACGTCTGAGGTGCGTTTGTGTTCGACAAAGACCAAGGTGCGGGAAACGTGAGCCGTGGTGACTAAATACGTGGATACAGTGAGATCTTGAATGACGTAGATTGTGAGATACCGTCTCTTCCAATCTTCTCGATTCGTTGCTTTTCATCTTCGAGTTGCTTCGCAAGCACCTCATAGATCTTTTCATTTTTATGCGACTGACCAACGGTAATAAACTCTTGCTTGACTTTACGACACGCGAGTCGAGACGTTTCCTTAAGACTGACGACAACAAAGTTGGGCTTGAGAAAATCGTCCGCCATCTTCTGCACACTCTCCGAGTAGGTCGCACTAAACAACAAAGTCTGGCGATGTTCAAGCTGAAAACATCCACTATCATTACGATCAAACAAGACTGAAACTTACATCAGGGAACCCTTCACAGCGCATCACAGTTAATATGTCCTCCCAGAAACTCGTTTCAAGCAGATGGTCCGCTTCATCAAGAACAAAGAAGCGCAGATTGGTGAATCGAATTTCACGCTCAAGAACAAAGTGCTTCAGACGACCAAGAGTTGCGAACAGGATGTCACAGCCATCACGGATGTCGACGATGTTCTGGTGAACCGAGTACTGACCGTAGGCCTTGGCAACAGCAACATTTGTCTTGTCAGCGAACTTTCGAGCCTGATTCGCTAGCTGGAGAACCAGTTCACGAGTAGGAGCGACGACAATGGCACGCGGCGAGCAACGAGTAAGTTTGTCCTTTGGAGGGTTCTCCATGATCTGCTTGATCAGAGGGAGGACGTAGGCTGCGGTCTTGCCTCCTCCAGTTTCCGAATGTCCCAAGATGTCGTATCCGGCGTCGATCATCGGCATGACGAAAGCTTGGATGTTCCGAGGTGACGCGTACTTCGAGCGAGCCTTGACATTATGGAGCAGCTGAGGAGGAAATCCACATTCTTCCCAAGTCCTGAAAGAATTCAAATGAACTGTTCGTTGCAGCGCAAAAGCAACTTACTTGTACTCGCTAACCTCGCTTCCCTTGATCTTCTTCCCAGTGACGTCTTCATCTGCCAGCTTTTCAACACCTTTGGCTGCTTCCTTTTCGTCTTCACCGAACAGTTCATCGACCTGCACCAGTTCAGGAACATGGCGTGACAACGGGGGCTTGTCGTCGTCCTTTCCACCCATCTTGCTGTTGGGTGCAACGTTGAAGCACGCTCCGGCCACTTCGCCCAGAGTGGGTCCAGGTGCTGGAGCACCGGTTCCGCGACCGGCGGGAGGCATAGCTGGGATAGCACCAGGCGGTAGAGCACCGACCATTGCGGTACGCATCACAGGAGCTCCACGTCCACCAATGGACACGCCACGTGCAGCGGTCCTGAAAGAATCAAATAAACTGTTTGTTGTAGCGCAAGCGACTTACTTGTACTCAGTGACCTCACTTTCCTTGATCTTCTTCGCGATGACGTCTTCATCTGCCAGCTTTTCAACACCTTTGGCTGCTTCCTTTTCGTCTTCACCGAACAGTTCATCGACCTGCACCAGTTCAGGAACATGGCGCGACATCGGGAGAACGGTCTTCTTCTCATCGTCCTGTCCGTCCATCTTGCTGTTAGATGCAAAGTTGAAGCCCGCTCCGCCGACTTCTCCCAGAGTAAGTCCATGTGCCGGCGCACCGGTATGGGCGCCACGTCCGCACATCGCGGCACTAGAGCCACTAATGGGCACGCCACGGGCAGCGTGACGCAAGAACGCACCACGTCCGGGAGGCAGTACAAATCCACGTTCTGAGGACATGTTGTTGTCTGGAAAAGTGGAACAAAAAAATCAGAATAAAATATGCGCAAAGGTTCATTCGATCTACACTATCCACGCAATTCACAAACAGACAGAGAGTTCGCAAAATTAAGAAATTGTATAAAAAGGCTGTGGGGCGTTGGTTGAGATCGGACTTATTTGGACCTCCTCACTATCCAGCTCATCTTCTTCTTCCGCTTCAATAGGGAAAACATGGAGAATAGTTCTCGTGCTTTCACTCTCATTGCCCTCTCGATCTGCTCTTTGCTGATCTGTTGTTAGGAATTGATAAACGATTTTGATTGGAAACTAAAAGGAGATCGAATGAAAACATAAAACGAGCAATATTGCTTCAAAAACCCTGCGAGCGCCTAAGACGTTCAGCGCTGTCTGCAACGTTGCAGACTCCGAGTGCAAATCTAGATTTGTACGACCGAACCTGAGAGCGAAATGCGAATTGTATTGGAAGTACAGTCTGAATTTGAATTCATTTTTCGCGGTTGGAGACAGATACGGGCTGTACGGTTGCTGACGTGGAGGCGAACCGGTGCAGTCGAGGCGGTCCGCACAATCAGTCGTTCGTTTTTCGTTGGTGGTGAGTGGCTGCCTCTCTCTATGCTCTGCGCGGTGGAGCAGCGCAATTTGCGTCACTCGTTGTTGTTGCCTTTGATTATTCGCGTTGTTTTCTTGAATATTCGTGGTGTCGTTATGTGCTTTTTGTCATGATTGCTTGTTGCAGGGAACCAATTAAACTTACTATGTACAGCAACTCTACTCGTGGTCCATCGAGGGCGACGGCGGCGGTGCCGTCCGACAACGTATTTCCGCCAAAACTGGCTTCCGGTGCCGGGAAGAAAGTTTCGCTCGTTTCCAACCATTTTGAACTGAAGCCCAGTGGAAAACTGATCTATCGTTACGATGTTTCTGTCACTCAAACCGTCCATGACGAGAAGCGCGGAAAACGTGAAATTGATTGGTGTCGCAACTCTGGTGACTGGTGAGTTCCTTCATTCTGAATTTAGATAAAATTGGAATTGTTTGTGTTTAGTGTGTGGCGTAACGAACGCCATGATCTTTGTTTTACGTTGCTGAAAAAGGCCAACGAGATCGCTGAGTTTTCCTCCCGGGAAACTGTCGTCGTCTACGATAACTCACGTACGCTTTTCAGTTGTGAAAAACTGCGTGAGCAACTTGTAAGTGCTCTCTTCAGAATGCGCGCAAATAAGCATTTGTTTTCAGTGTGCGAAGATCGTCATCAAGGGCGATGATCTTCCTGAAGAGTTTAGCGATGATCGTCGTTTGTCTCGTGGAGAGTACGTGGTTAACATCGTACCGGTCTCAAAGAACGCCTATACGTTCAAAGGAAACGACCTAGCGAAAGCGGTTGCTCGTAACCAGGAAGATCACTCGCTGCGTCAGTTCTGGGAAATTCTGACCAATCAGAAGGCAATTGCTGAGTATGCCGCTTTCGTTTATTCAATTGTTGGACGCTTTGTTTCAGTGAAAACTACATGGTGTGCTATGGCACGCTGTACGATAAGACTCCAACGCCCGATCGTATGAGACAACTGCAAGATTCTTGCCATATTGTGTTTGGGATCTCTAAAGGAACCCGAATCATTGGAGATGACTTGAATTCGATGAAAGCGGCTGTTGTCGTTGATTGTCAGTGTTTCTGTTTAGATCTTTGGGAGTTTGCATTGATTAATTTCAGCTCAAAAAGCGGTTTTCTATGATACGTCTGACGACAAAGTTGGTCTTATTGGAAATGTAAGAGCGCTCCTTGGCAAGGACGGCAACAAAAATTGTTTGGATGAACGCGACAAGATGATGATTGAAAAGCAGTATAAGGATGTCACTCTCGTCCATTTGTACACGAAGCAGGAGTTCAAGTTTTCGAAACTGAGCCAGAAGAAAATTTCCGCCTTGACGTAAGCTTTCCGTTTTGTTTTCCTGAATTGACATTATTGTTTAGGTTCATCCGCAATGACAAACTGTTTCGGTGTTAGATTACCATCGTGAAACATATGGGAAGCAGGGTTTTAAGCCCCTGAACCCGATTGTTCGGCGTTGTCAAGGAGTACGGTCGTGAAGGTAAGAAGGCGATCTTTCCGATGGAAGTTCTCGGCATCAAAGAAGGTCAACGAGTGCCTTTTCGAAGCTATCGCCAGGCAACATCAAGCTCTTCTTCAGGTTACAAACGCCATAGTTCTGAACTCAATAGAAGGAGTTTCAGGAAGCGCGTGATCCCAAGAGACGGCTTAATGAAATCACCGATGCTTTGAACGTTTTGAATCTGGTCGGAGAAGGAAACGAATACTTGCGTGAGCACGGTGTTCGCATTAGCGATAAGCCGATGAACGTGGTTTCTCATGTTCGTGACCTCCCAAATCTTCAATATCGGACGGACCTCAGTCACCCCGATTTGCCAAGTGGAATTCTGGGAGGTTCATTGACCCAGCGAAGATTGACAAGTCATCTTGCTTTTCAACGCCAACGCAGCTCAATCACAGAACTGAAGTGGCAGAAGTTTGAAATGGCTACTTGAGCGAGTGCAAAGCAAAAGGGAATGAATATTCCCAAGCTGATATCCGTCCTTTGAAGAATGTTGAAGCAGAGTTGAAACTCATTATGCAGCAGCAGAGCG
>MQUG01003288.1:0-93266 GCA_007213375.1 Steinernema feltiae
AACCGAACAACGATCAACCACTTACAAATTTGCTACTCTGAATCACGTGTCGGTGAACAAATATTACCAGAAAACAACCGCCGCTCGTCCCTCCGCAACGCCCAAACGTCGCGCCATTCATTCCCGAAAACAAGTCACAAAAACACTTTGAGTTTCAAGTTCTTCGCTCTCCGCTAATCAAATCAACTCATTCGCTGCTGTTTGCGTCTGCGCTTCACATCATTCTTGGTCTGAAAATGCTTCCTTTGACTGTTGGCCGCATTTCCAGGTATTTTTAGCGTCATTTCAACTAAAAGATTACGGTACTCAGGCGCTTCATCAATATCCGACCGAATTGTCGCCCGAGCGAGTGGAGCTACATCCACGGCGCGTCGTCGGTCTCGTTTCTACCGGATACGGTAGCGCAATGCTTCCGTCGCGGCGTGGAGAACGTCCCCGACCGGGAAATGGTCGTTTTCAAGAACGAAGCAATCCGGAAGACGTACCAGCAGGTGTGGAAGGACAGTCGCGAGCTCGCGAAGGGCCTCCTGAAGCTCGGAATTCGCCGAGGCGACCGCGTCGGCATCTGGGGACGAACTACTACGAGTGGGTGACGACGCAATTCGCCACCGCGATGGCGGGATTCGTCCTCGTCAACATCAATCCCGCTTACCAGTACGACGAGCTACAGTACTCGATGCGGAAGGTCGGAGTGAAGGCGTTGATCACGCCGCCAGCGTTCAGCAGCTCCAACTACTACAGGTAGGCGCCCCCGCCGCTTCTCTGCGAAATTCCGCGATTCAGAAGTCTCAACGCGATCATTCCCCAACTCTCGTCGGCGCCCGAGGGAATCGGCGCTGTGCACAGCCACGATCTCCCCGAGTTCGCTCATCTGATCGTATTCGGCAACGCGCAGAGCTTCCGAGGCGCGTGGAACTACGCGGACATTGTGGAATCGGGCGGAAGCGCGGAGGAAGCGCTTCTCGGCGAGGCGGAGCGCAAAATCCGTGTCGACGACCCGGCTAACATCCAGTACACGAGTGTGCGTTGTCTTCAGCGCGTGTTTTGAGCTAATTTGTTGTGGAAATTGAAGGGAACAACCGGTTACCCGAAGGCCGCGACACTCACGCATCATAATATTGTCAACAACGCGTTCTTTATTGGATTGAGATGCGGATTCGACTCGGAGGTATGACCGTTTGAGCCTTGAATGCGATGTGGTGATGAAGAGAACGTCAACGTTGGCTCAAAATGCTATTTTTGAGCGGATTTGCAGCTCTCAGGGCTTTTTTCAGCACCTTTTCAGTTATTTTATAGCAAAATGACGCTCTCACAAGCGTATCTTTGAGCAAAAATCAACATATTTTGGCCCAGAAAAAGACAGAATTTCAAGCCTAACGATGAAATGAGCAAAAATTTAAAGATTTCAGCGCTATTTCTGACAACAATTCTGGCCCACGCGTCCAGTCAAGCCTGATTCTGTCAATAATTGCGTTATTTATCGATTCAATTGCCATCCAGGACGCTCGGGAATGTTCAGTTTGGCGTTGCAAAAGCAATGCGATCAGAAATCAATCAAAAACAGCCGATCGCTTCATTCCTGGCGTCCATTCGACATTCATCCTCGTATTTACCCGCTGAAGAATTATTCCAGTGCGCAATCATCTGCTGCTAGCGTATCCCGCGGTCTCTTCTCGATAGAACGAGCAGAAACATAAATATTTCGACAAAAAACAATCAAATGAGCGAATAATTGAAGTAAAAAGCGCTAAATTTCAGTTTTTTGGAGCGCTGTGGCTCGATTGACCGGTCACAAAGATCTAGTTGAGCTCCACGCGCCTAATCAAGCTTTCTTCTATCAATTATCGCCTTATTTCATTCCATTCGGCCCCCAAAACGCTCGATAACGCTCTCCTCGACATCAATAAATCATAAAATCAATCAGAATCACTCGATCCCAGGCGCCCCATCCCCATAACCCGCATTCCTCTCATGTTTACACGCTCAAGCATTCATTCCAGCGCGCAATCATCTGCATCCCGAACCCGCTCTACCACTGCTTCGGCTGCGTCATCGGCACGATGAACGCGGTCATCCACCAGCAAACGGTCGTCTTCCCGTCGCCCAAATTCAACACGGACGCGATTCTGCGAGCGATCGAGGAGGAAAAGTAAATATTTACAACGCGAAATCACCGATTTTCGCTTCGCAAATTGCAGATGCACAGCGCTCTACGGCACGCCGACCATGTTCATCGACACGCTGGCGAATCCACGCCTCAAGACCACCGATCTGCGCTCGTTGCACACGGGCTGCGTGGCCGGATCGCCGTGTCCCGCCGCGCTCGGCTCGCGGATGGTCCAGGAGCTGAATATGCGCGATATGTGCATGTTGTACGGCACAACGGAGGCGAGTCCGATCATCACAATGTCCTATCTGGAGGATGCACCTGCGGAGCGGATCAAGAACGTCGGCTACGTCATGGATCACGTTGAGGTGAGGAGGAAGAGGAGGAGGAGAGTAAACACACAGAGCAGCGCGCTCACAGCGATGACTAATGTCCGTTTGTCTGTCCGTCCGTCTGTCCGTCCATCGCGCACAGGCACAGATTTATTGAATCTCGCGTATCAGGTCGATAATTCCGTCTTCAATGCGTTTCTGCTGACTCGGCGACATCTCCCTGAGGCGCATCATCACGTAGTGCATGAAGACCGTTTGTCGATCGTCGAATTGCGGTTTCAGATGCCTGAGGACGTCGTTCGACTCTCGCAGCAATTCGACCGACTTGTCGAGCATCTTCTCGACCGCCTCGTCCGGCTCCGCGCGGTAGTATTTGGGTTTTGGCTCTGAAAGAGGGCTTCTTTAGCTTTAAACAGGATCTACAGTAATCCTAAACTCCTGGGGACTACCAACACGTCGATTTTGGCTTAAAAATAGCGTTTGACCTACCGTAATCGTCCGATCTGCTCGTACTAGGCGAGAGCTTCGGGTCGTTGAGTTGCTCGCCCAACTGAGCGCTGATAATCCTGACCAACTCGTCGTTGTTGCTTCCGGCTACAAGACACGCCGCCTGTTCGTCCACTTCGCATTCGTACGAGTTGTCCTTTGAGGTGGACTGGGGCGCCCATTGGTTTGTGGTACTAAAAATCCATGATTACAAGACTGAAATCTCGAATTAAGCGCAAACTTTTTGTGTTCAGTCTTGAAATCGTCCAGAAATCGCATTTTGTCGTAGTAGGGGAAACTGGAGAGGATTTGCACCAAATTCGCGCCCGGTTCGTTCATTTTCTTGTGTTTTACGCGGTAACGATCGCGGAGATAGCGCCATCGCTTTGCGCAATCGTCGCCTGAAATGGATTTTGGTTGATTTTGAGGTAAATTAAAGTTTTTTTAAGAGGTTTTTCATGCAAATACCGTAATGGAGCCGCTTGAAATGATAATTTCTGGTGTACTGTGTGTGCGGCGACCCAAAATTGACCTGGTATAGCGTGACAAGATCGATAAAATGTATTGAAATTGATCAAAATGATGAAATGGGCTTCTATCGGGCTTTTGATTGATAATCTAACTGATTTCCTAAGTTCTATGGTCTATTCTTGGCCCAGCTGTGCAAGGGTACTGTATACAGACAATCCAGACTGATCGTTGCAAGACCTAAGCTAATGAATCGGGTTGGAATTTTCAAAACGCAGCTCACGCGGTCATGAAATCATCAATTGAAGCCTCAAGTACTACAGAAAGGAACGAAACTTTGTTCTGCGTTTTCGCGCCAAAAATGTGACTTTTATCGTGATTATACGATTGATTGATGCTCGAATTGATGACTTCATGACTGCGCAAGGGAAATTCGAGGTCGGCGAACACGATGAAACTCTCAGAATGGCACAAAAACACCGAAATCAGCCAATTCAAACAATTCCTCTCTCCAATAGCTTTGGTCTTGTAACGAACACTCTGGAGTGCCCTACAGTATCCATGCACAAGTGAATTTTCGTTTTTTTGCTCTTTAAGCCTAAATTTTTGGTTTACAGATTCAAAGATCAAAATTTTTGGGCCAAACGAGTCGGCATCACTGATCCAATCCGTAAAAATGCAATTTTTATTCAAATTTGAGATTATTTGAGCATTTGCCGTGGATTCCAGCTACAATTTCAAAGAATTTGCACCAAAGGACCTCAAAACTCGTCGCCTTTCATCTCTCCACTGTAGTTTGATACGTCACATTCCTGCTCTACTGTGACGATTCGTCACGTTAGAGCACTGACGACGACAAATGTCAAAATTTGAATTTACGACATGTTTACAAATTCTAATTTTTGCCCTTTTTGCTCGCTGCTCAAGTTGGTCACCGAAAGAAGGGCTGATGTGAGTCTGCGGTCTTTTGAACCCAAAACTAAGCCAAAATACTCACGATGATGATGAGAAAAGGCCAAATTTGAACTGAAATCACGTCTACATTGGGATTTTAAAGGAAATATCGAGGCTGATCGCTCGCGTGAACCCTGAATTCAGCTCTGTGGCGCAGTCAAACTCCTCAAAGATGAAATTTAGCTTCAAAATCTCGCTCTTTAATAACGATTTGTCCCATCTCTCATATCAATCTAGACTCACTGAAAAGCGCCACATTTGAGCTGCTGATTGACGCGCCCAAATTTTCCATTCTAACGCGATAATATTTGTTTTTCTCCTCGCTTACGAGCTCCAATTTTTGCCCTTTTGACTCATTTACTTCCTGCTACAAATTGCCCTTCGCTTTCACGGCGCGAAAGCTTCTAGAAACACCGGTTTGGCTTGACATAAGGTTGAAATTTGAGATTTTAGAGCGAATTTTTGAATTTGATCAAGTTTTCCAGATTTTCAACATCAATTGGACCCTTAAAAGGCGCCTTAATACTACATTTGATCGCCTATAGCTGGTCCTATAGCCAATAGCCGATAAGACAGCGAAAAACACCGGTATTGGGTTCGAATTCGAGTTTTCAACACAAATATTTGAATTTTATTAAAATTTTCAGATTTTGCAAGTCAAGTTAGTCCTTAAGCAGCGCCTTAATACTACCTTTGATTGCCTACAGATCGCTCTAACTAACCAATTATTGTTTTTCTCGCCTTGTTTACATTCAAAATTTGTCCTTTTGGCCTAAATTTTTGGCTCCCGGAGACTTTTGGTCCTAAAATTCCACTTCAACCCCTCAAAACACCCCGACCTCACTTCGCCAGCTCTGGTAAGCGTCCCAAAATCACGAATAATCCAACTCACCACTTGCGCCGAGCTCCTTTCCAATTCCATCCCACACTTCCAGTCTTCGCGCCGAATTCTTGTGCTGCAGATGAGTCGGATTGTACAGTAGCGGATTGTCAAAGACCAAATCGACGAGTCGGGTGCAAAAGTCTTCCGTTGTCATGCTGCTGCTGATGCTGCTGCTGTGACAGTCCTAAGGGTTTGAGCCTAAAAATGAGACTATGCATTTGTGATGCCCGTGAGTGCGCGCGCGCGCGTGAGAGGGCGAAAAGTGGGCCTGACAGCCAGCCGCAGCCGCATCAGCAGCACCGCGACGACGACGACGAAAATGGAGGACGACGACGGGCGCGAGTGCTGACTTAGGGGGTCCGCAGCCGCCGCCGCCGTCGCAGCCGCCGCCGAAAAAGGGAATAGCACAGCTTTTTGGGTGATGCGTAAGCGTGCACACAGAGCGCAAGCACCCAGAGCACCCCAAAACTCTCGCGCGTGTGCTGATCGCTGTTGGTCGGTCGGTGTGATGCGAGCAGCGCGTGTGCTGCTGGAGCTGTCGGCTGGATGCCGCGCGCGCGCGCGCATAAACTTGTTTTCTGGGGGCCTGCGTGTGTGTTACGCATCACAGCGACTGACGACGACGACAAATGCCGCCGTTGTGCGTGCCGCCACCGTCAAACGGCTGTGCATACACCGCCACCGCCACCAGCAGCAACCGCCGCCAGCGACCATCTCCAACGTCCTCCTCTTCCTCGTCGCGTTGTCGTTTTGTCGGCGCGTCGTCGACTGATCACACTTTCGCGCTTCTCTCTCTGCGCTGTCGGCTGCATGCAGCGCACACAGACGACGACAGCGCGGTGACGAAACGATCAGTCGGTCGGTCGGTCGGTTGTTGGTTGGTTCTGGTGTGTTGGTCGGTTGGCGGCTAAGGGTTAGGCACGCACGCACACGCGAACAGAGGCACATTACGGCTGCCAGAAGTACCTTTGTTCGCGTCCGCTGTGACGACGATTTAGTGCGGCAAAGACGGTGAGGGATGGGAGCATTTGAATTTGAAGAGTTTGTGGGAGAGTGGAGGGTACAGTAACCCGGGCCTATCAAGCTTAGATTTGCACGGATTGAATGTACTAAAGCAAAAAATGATGAACAGCGACGTTCTCAACAGTTGATGTCTTAAAAACAACAAAACGCGACCAGAAATTCTGAAATTTGGTAAACAGAGGTGGCAAGTTGAGAATCTATGAACGTTTGGGCTAAATATGGTCTGAAATCATTGAAAACACATTTTTTTGTTGGTTGAGACCTCACTGGCAGTTCATTTTATCTTTGAAGATGATGAAACACCAGTTGATGCCTTAAAAGCTACAAAACTGGACCCGAAATCAAATTAAAAATAAAGGTGGCAAGTTGAGAATCGTTAAACATTTTGGCTAAAGAACCTCTGAAAGTGTTAAAAACAATTTTTTAAACTTTTTTTGTGTTTAAATAAAGTCCATATTCTCGAATAGACCTAAAAATTCATCGTTTAAATGAAAAACGACCGATTAAAAAGAGGTATCAAGTTGAGAATTTCGACCTTCTTTCATGTTATGGGATTGCGACCTCAAAATTGTTCCAATAAAGAATTTCGCATTAATTCCAGATTCCAGTTTTCATCTAAATAGACCTAAAACTCTGAGAATTACCCTAAAACTTGCAAATTTACCGAAAGTTTAAGCAGCAACGCATTTGGGTGTCAAGTTGAGAATCGTTTGAATCCATTGATATCAAGTCAATTCTTTCTCGAAATAGCTATTTTAGTGCCAAGAAACGTGTTTTAATTACCAGCATCACCTTCTCCGTGCTTCAACTTATCAGATCAAAGCCAAAAAATCACTAAATTTGACCATAAACATCGCTGCAGGAGTCAAAATAGCCATCAAACATGCCTATCGCATGGTCACTTTGCCATTTCAAACTGTCACGCACTAAACATGCCGCAAAGCTTACCAATTAAACATTGCAAACAGCTTGCGTGATATAGCGAGAGATAGGGACTCATGACTGATGCTCTCTGTGGCGCATTGGCAGTGCGCCAGTGCGTCGCGCGGTCGACTCGGTTTCGATCCCCGCCGGCGGCGCTGAATTTTCTGTTGCAACCAAGGATGTAAATCGCTTCGTTGATCCTTTCTCCGATCAGTAGCGAATCGTAACCTTGGGAGATAAGAGTAAGTTTGCCTCAACACGGGTGCTTATCTGTTATAGAGCTTCCGCCCTTTAAGCAAACTACATTTTTGCTCTACAGTACCCCCATAATTGTTCGTTTTAGATCAAAATCGCCGATGAAGAAGGAAACGCTGTGAGACGCGGCGAAAAGGGCGAATTGCTCGCTCGAGGCTACAACATTATGCGCGGCTACTGGGGCGACGAGGAGCGCACGAAGAAGGAGGTGACCGAGGACATGTGGTATCACACGGGTGACACAGCCACGATGGCGGTCAATGGGAGCATCCAGATCGTTGGACGCACAAAGGATATGATCATTCGAGGAGGCGAGAACATCTATCCGACCGAGATCGAGCAATTCCTCTTCAAGCACCCGAGCATCGCCGATGCGCAGGTGATCGGCGTCCCGGATGAGCGACTGGGCGAGGAGGTGTGCGTGTGGATTCGACTGCGAGAGGGGAAGGAGATGAACGTGGAGGAGTTGAAGGAATATTGCAAGGGAAAGGTGAGTTTAACGGGTTATTTGGGCTCTACAAGGCCGCATTTTGGACGATATGGCACAGCTCCACGTACAACTTTGATTTTTGGCCTTTTTTGCATTGTTATGGTTAATACAACTTTCATTTGTCCCCAAACGGGCAAAAATCTTTGCAATTTAGAGCTGGAACGGTAAAAATGGCAGTATTTGCCTATTTTACGGTCAAATCAGCCACAAACTGTGTTCCCTGACCATAAATTGCTCTGATTTGAGCCTAAAAAACATAATTTCAAACGATAATTATGAAGAAATCGATGATTTACAGCCAAAAACCGAAATATGGCCAAGATTGCCCTCAGTAATGCAATTTTCAAAGATTTTCCGGCATTTTCAATTCAAAAACGTTGCGTTTCGTGCGTAAATGACCGCAATGACGATTGAAACTACTCCCTAACGGCACAAACCTACGCTAAAATCCTCTCACATCGGTGAATTTAAAAAATACAAATTTGACAAAAATTGCGACTTATTTTCCCTGTTTTTCATATGTTCCTAATGTTTCGTGCCCAGAGAGCCTGGAAGATGACTGAAAGCGCACTGATAGCCACCAATTTGATCTCAATTTGCGAAAAACAGACTCCACCATCCCTAATCCTAATCTCGAGTTCCCCAGATCGCCCACTTCAAAATCCCACGCTACGTGCTCTTCAAGACGGAGAAAGACTTTCCGATCACAGCCACAGGAAAGGTGAAAAAGTTTGAGCTGCGCAGATTGAGTCGTCTGGAGCTCGGACTCGACCAGAACACGTAAGTCTCTGTTTTACAATCAGAAAAATCAAATTTTTATTCTTTAGAACCTCGCCGGATGATCTGAACATGACGAGCTTTGGCTAAATCGCCTCTTCGATCAGTTTTCTCGATTGTCTTCCAGAATCAAAGTCGTATATCCCGATTCCACATAAACAACACGATATTTCCACTCATCGCCATCCAGCTCCATCACAGCGATCGCCATTCCACTCGCTTTGTCGCCCTGAAACGAGATTAAATTGAACTGATTTGAAAATGCAATCGAAACTTACGTTTAATTTGAATTGAACGCGACTTCGTACCTTTCCATTCTCCATGTAGGACCCTGATCGCACACAGAATCGACTACTTTGTGCGCCGCTGCCGAACAGCTCTACGCAGCTTTGATTCTCGCGAACGAGCTTCAGCACTTTGGAGTAGATGTTCTGCGGCGAGGTGGACGAGAAGAATTCGTAGCACACGATTGCAATAACGGGAGATAGAATAAAGAGCATTAACCGAATCCACGCATTTCGCGCTTTCTTTCGGAAGATCTCGCCAATCCCAAACTGATCCTCTTTCGTTGAATCGAAATGCATTAAAGACCCTAATTGCGCTACTCTGGAAGGCAGTTTGTTCAGCGTGGGCTGCAATTCATTCATGTGCTGTGACGCCTGGTGGGTACTGTGGGTTGGCAACTTCTGCCGGACGCTGTAGGCGCAACTGGGTTTCAGGGCGGTGACGATGAGCCGCGATCGCTGAATCGAACATCCAATTCTCATCAAAGTCGTCATTTCGCGTTGATTTTAGTTTGTTTTCTATAGTCGGTTTCAGTTGCGCCATGGCAAAACAGAGGTGTGAAAATAAGGGGAGCAGGTTGAGAACACAGTATGACGCTAGTTCAGATCGTGAGGTTTATCGCGGCGGGACCGAAAATTGCGGTTCAAGGCAAGTAAATTGCTGGGAAAGACATCCCAAAGACATTTGCTTGTTGTTTTTCTGAGGATTCCTTCTAAATATGGAGAAAACACCCAGCCTTGAACCGCAATTTTCGGTCCCGCCGCGATAAACCTCACGATCTGAACTAGCGTCATACTGTGTTTTCAACCTGCTCCCCTTCTTTTCACACCTCTGCTTTGCCATGGCGCAGCTGAAACCGACTATATTAAATAATGAAAAGGACGTGGTTAAATGATAAGCAACGCATTACTACTGAATTAGCCCATGTCAAAAGTGTCGGAATCGCTCCAAACTTTTTTGCATCTTATTGGCAATAAACCCAGGAACACGGAATTTCAACTTTCGAACTTTGACATTAAGGGTAGATATACACAAATTGAGTTTTAGTTCTAAGCTGTCTTAGGTCTGAGAATTAGCCCATGTCAAAAGTATCGGAATCGCTCCAAAAAAGCCCTCGGCAAGACCACCTGGGGCATCCAAAGTTTTTGATCGCGAACAATTTATTTGGTATAGATGGAACTGTATCGCGTGTAAAGGTGCTGCCTGTCACATACAACCACTAGCAATAATTGTAATAACGACTGTAATAAAATATTTTTTCTTCATTTTGGGTGTCAAAAAACGCATCCCAATTAGCACGTATTTCATTAGACGGAACTTAATAGTGATAAATGAGATAGTTGTAATTATAATGAGTTGCAATAATGATGACTTGAAATTCCAAATACAGGAAAAATGAGGTTAGAATTCGAGATATTCAAGAAATACGAAATTAGCGAATTTTGATGATAATTCGCGCGTTCGCTTCTCTTAATTCGCCTTCGGGAGCTTCGCATCCAGGAATTGCATGTGTAGCTCCTTGGCTACCGATGCCGCTTTGATTCACCGAAAAAACAGAGTTTCGAAAGTCCGTATCACATTGGCTTACCGCTTGATGAAAATCCAGAGCCAAACATCAACTTCTTCTCCTTCATCTGTTCTATCAAGAGCCAACACGGCGTCATCGGAACGTCAGAACGAGGGAGTTGATAGGAGGAGAAGCTGTTCGGGGGCGCTGCTTTCTGACCCCATTTTCTGTACATGCTATCCTGAAGATCAGAAAACGATTAGAAATGAGCTAATGAGAGGAGGCAGAGCTTACGTTGTGATCGTAGCCAACACGCGTATTGCCCCACAGTTTGGGTTGAGGCGCTGGAGCTGCGGCTACTCCATTCGTCGCCGCTTGTTGGGGCATTCCATGATAGGCGTTTGGAGAGGGCGCCACTTGAGTGTGATGGTGAACTGAAATGGAGAATTTAGAATAATTGTCGATTGCGTTTAATCGACTGCAAAACAAGGAAACAAGCTTACCTTCCGACGAGGACGCATGGGAATACTGACCATGCTGAACTTGCTGAGCTTGAGCCTGGGCTTGTGCTTGAGCGGCGGCCGCCTGACGATCTCTCTCCTTCTGCTGCTGCTGCAGCGCGTTCTGATGATGCGCCAGGTACGCTTTCTGCTGCTGTTCGTAGGCGGCAGCGTCCGCATCCTGTTTTTCCCTCGCAGCGATCTCCTCACGTCGTTTCTGCTGCTCAGCCGCTGCCTCCATGCGCTCCTTCTCGGCCTTTGCTCGGATTAGACCCCGCTGGCGCTCGACGTTCCTCTCCCATGCCTCGAACTGCTGCTCGTACTGTGTGTACGCATGTGAGCCCGCGGAAGCGCTGTTCCGTTCCTTCCATGCGTCGAACTGCGCCTTGTAATCACGGTATTGACGCTCGAGCTCCTCCTCCTGAGTTGGCATCATTCAGTGTCGGTGGTTCAACGATTTCGAGCTCTGAATGTGAGATAATTCGTGAAAAACAATAAATACAGGCAATAACACGCTTAATTCAACTATAGTGCGATGGCCGAATGAGCGTGGATTCGAACAAAAGCAAAAACACGTCAGAAATAAAGCATTGAAATGATAAAATGTGAAAAATGAGATTAAAAATCGCAAATTTCAACGAATCCACGACGTGCGCTCTTCGAATAGCGATTATTGATTACAAATTGCGCCATCGCTTCTCGTATTTCACGTTATGGGATCGCCGTTTCGAGGAAGAGCATTAGGAGCTACTTGCCTGTCATTGACGATTGATTTCGAGACACAAATACGCAATATTCAGTGAATTGGCAACAGAAAAACAACGATATATCCAGATTGCACGACTGCAACACATGTGGTGAGATGGCCGAGCGGTCTAAGGCGCTGGTTTAAGGCACCAGTCTCTTCGGAGGCGTGGGTTCGAATCCCACTCTCATCAGAATTTTTTCTTTTTTACCTTTTTCTTTTACGATATTACTTTACCTCTTTAAAGCCTAGGAGAAGCAGATTTAGGCCTTCGAAACTCCCAAACTTTCACGTGAACACCGTAGATCAAAGGTGCACAAATCCAAAGTCCAAAAAATTCAAAATCCATCGCCAACTCGACAACACAATGACGTAAACGATAAACAAATGCGCCATGCGTCGCTACGACTCCCAAGATGTTGTGCAAAACGTTGCTGGGCGCTCGACTGCGCTGTGGGCGACTCGTTGTTGTTCATCGATTGTCGTTTCGTCGATTTTTCAAGTTCTTTCCGGCTGTACAGCATATCAATCGAATCCGCGTGCTCTGATCTGCACGTCACTAGCTGTAGATTGCGGTAAAATGGCGCAAAAAAACGAGTAAATAACGATAGTTTGCAAAACAATCCAAAAATCAATAGTCTCACTGCAAACGTGAGGTCCTGCAACGCGATCCCTGATCGCAGAGTGATCGCAAGCAATTGCAAGGTTCAATTTAATTGGCGGCGCGCATTGCTTTTCCCTCGAATTTGCGCATATAAGAATCGAGTTCGCTTCGGATTCCGAGCATCCAGAACCCCAGAACTATGACGTCGACGAGTAAAAAGGTTAGGTCGTTTCTGATTTCTCGTAATTTTCGTCGTCGCGCCGATTCCGCGAATATCGATCAGCAGCTTGTGATGCGAAATCCTCACCTAATCACGCAACTTCAGGGATCTCAGGAGGAGGAGCTCGAGCGTCAGTACCGTGATTACAAAGGCGCAGTTCGAGGCATGGAAGGAGAAGAACAAGGGCTCTGTCGGCTCGGAAGCGTACACGAGGTACGTGCAGCAGTTCGAGGCATGGGAGAAAGACGTCACGCGCCGGCGGGATCAAATCCGAGCAAAGGCCGAGAAGGAGCGCATGGACGCAGCGGCTGAGCAGCAGAAACGACGTGAGGAGATAGCTGCGAGGGAGAAGCAGGATGCGGACGCTGCCGCCTACGAACAGCAGCAGAAAGCGTACCTGGCGCATCATCAGAACGCGCTGCAGCAGCAGCAGAAGGAGAGAGATCGTCAGGCGGCTGCCGCTCAAGCACAAGCCCAGGCGCAAGCTCAACAAGTTCAGCATGGTCAGTATTCCCATGCGTCCTCGTCGGAAGGTAAGCTTCTTTCCTGTTGTTTCCTTGTTTTGCAGTCGATTCGTCAATCCACAATTATTCTAATTTCTCCATTTCAGTTCACCATCACACTCAAGTGGCGCCCTCTCCAAATGCCTATCATGGAATGCCGCAACAAGCGGCGACGAATGGAGTAGCCGCAGCTCCAGCGCCTCAACCCAAACTGTGGGGCAATACGCGTGTTGGCTACGATCACAACGTAAGCTCTGCCTCCTCCCATTAGCTCATTTCTAATCGTTTTCTGATCTTCAGGATAGCATGTACAGAAAATGGGGTCAGAAAGCAGCGCCCCCGAACAGCTTCTCCTCCTATCAACTCCCTCGTTCTGACGTTCCGATGACGCCGTGTTGGCTCTTGATAGAACAGATGAAGGAGAAGAAGTTGATGTTCGAGCCTTCGCCCAATCTCCCTCCACCCCCACTTTTGCCCAAATTTTCAGCTTCTATTCCGCCTCCTTCCTCGGTGCCTCAGGTTCTCATTGAGCCGCCTGAGAAGCGTCAGAGAGTCTTATGATGAACACCATTTGCGATTTGAGATTTTTCACTGATATTGATTCGTTGTCATTCGTGCATAAAATTCGATTAACCGTTTCTTTGTTTCCCGCGCTTATTTCGTGGTGTTCTTCCTGCCTATTGACTACGTGGAATTTGTGTGATTTCTTGCTTGCAACCCGCGTTTCAGATATTGAAATGACGACTTTGATGCGAGTTGGGTGTCGTGCGCTGCGATCGCGATTCGTCGCAGTCTCTCTGAGGCCATCATTTGCCGCCTACAGCACGGCAAAGAAGTCCGAATCGTCGTCATCGTCTGTTTCGAAGGAGAGCCGCCCGGATCTGACGATCCTGGAGCAGGTGCTGGGCTCGGAGAAGAAGGAAAAGCCCAAAACTACCGGACAGAAGGTGAAGCAAGGCGCTGAGACGTCGCTCTACTTTGCGTTCGCGCTCGGAGGACTCGCGATGCTTGGAGGATTCGCCTATGTCCTCTTTGACATGTTCTTCTCCGCCGAATCGCCCGAGAAGATCTACGGAGACGCGCTGAAACTCATTCGTAACGACGGCCGCTGCCAGGACATCTTTGGGGAATCGATCGCTGGTTACGGGGAGGGCGGAAGGCGAAGATCGCATGTCGCAAATCAGAAATACCACAAGGACGGCAGGGATAGGATTCGTGTTGTGTTCCATCTCAAGGTGAGCTGCCGACGTTGATTTTACCGAGTTTATTTCGTGATTTCAGGGCGCGAGGTCACGAGGATTGGCAACGGTGGAGATGGAGAAGGACGATGGCGTATGGGACTACCGATTTTTGCTGGTCGAATCGCTGGAGCATCCTCGTACCAGTCATGTGCTCATCGACAATAGGAAATAGGATTTTATTTGATTGTTTGTAAGATTGTTTTAGATAACCACCGTCCAGTGATCACTATGTTACGACGGGTAAAGCTATTTATAAATTGGTACTTTGTGGATGCGCCTGAGAGAGAAGGGAAGGGCGCTAATTCCCTGCTTCTACGCTACATAGATTGGCTGGTTGATCGAGAGTTGAATGGCCGTTGAATGGATTTTCACTCTGATAGCTAAGGAAGAGAATCGACGAAACAAACACAATTTATCCTAGAACATTGCTTTTTCAAATCTCATTTTCACACAATTATCAATGCTATGCTGCATTTCTGAATCAAAAAAATAGATGTTTGAACGCATGAGCGAACGTTATGATTATAGCAGAATGGAGTTTGTTCCTTACGAATTCACCAACTCAATCAGTGGCTACCTTGAACACGACACTTTGCTAACAATCCAGGCGAACGTCTCCGCAAACACCTTCTGGTATCGTTGTGCGGATCTCCACGCGAACAATTACAAAGACTACAGTATGCTGGAAGGTGGCTCCAACAGAGAAGGAGTCGTGAAAGCGGCAAAGAAGATCAAGAAGCAATTGAAAGCTTTCCTCAAAGCGCCCCCGCTGTATCGCCGTGTGAGTGAAGTTCGGCTTCGGGAAATTTCTAAACCGCTTCCTGGCAACGTGATCGTTGTGGCGAAGCGGTTTGTCGACGAGTTGGCGAACGGAGTCTGTCCTGGAAACTACAGTAACCTGTCTCTCAAGACTGTGTGTCCAGTCTGGATGGAGCGATTCGTTCGGGAGATTCCTCTGATGCCCTATGTGTTCAGTGCAATCCACATCGGATTCAATGGAGCGCCCTCTTTGGAGATTGTACGCAAAGCGATTGACAACGGACATCTGCGTGCATTGCACTTGCACAGAGAGAAGGAGAGCTGGCCCGAGGAGATTCGACCCGATTTCGAGAGATTCATGCTGCAGCGACAGTGGTGCTGCAGTCACATTTACGAACAAAATTGGTTCTTTGCAGATGCGAACCCGTTTATCAATCTGCTCAATTCTTGGCTGGAAACCCCACTCATCGAGTACTATTATCCTTGGCGTTTTAAGCGAACTCGCGAAAAGAGTTGCATAGTGAGATTTTCGTTTCCGTTCGCCAGAATCAGGCCGTTTTTTGGAGATTCCACTGACTCAAAGGTGCTGAAAGCGGTTCATCCAAGCGGAAAATGTTCTGTAGTGGTTGAGGAGTACATCGAGTATTTGATCCTTACGTTCAAAGCTCTTTGACGCTCTTTCTGTGTCTTATATGTGTTCTTATATGTGTTGATAAAACTAGAGGTTAGGCGGAGCTTTTGAAAATAAAGCGGAAGCACAATGGTAGGGCACAAGTCAATTTTGCCAAAGCTGCGTTACTGTCAAAGGCTGTTGTAGGCTAGGCAGCGCCTATGACGCAGGGCTTGCAGGTTTAGTCTACTATAAAACAGTCCTAGTAAGCGCTAAAGATCAAAATTTTAATCTCAAGTGGAAAAACGACTTTACATGACCGATTGCATCAGCCAATGCACAAAATTTTCAACTTTTCTCAATTTGTCCATAAGTCGGATATGTCTTGACCCGAATTGTAGAGATTTGAGCTCGGAGTTAAGCCTAAAAAAACACACAACTTTGTTGACGAAACGAAGTTTAGAAATCACAAGTACAAGCTGTAACTAGTCTGTCAATAACCTAAACCCAAATAGGCCCAGTCGGCCACGCCTGCGCCTAAGCGTAATCTTAGGCTTAGATCAATGATGATTTAAAAAAATTGGTTGGGGACATGCGATAGTGCGTTCTTCACCCCATGACGGTGCGGTAACGGGAAAAATATTTTGTTGAGGACTCCGAATAGCGCGTCTGCGTGCACACAAACTACAACATTGATGATCTCATCGAGCGCATTCCGGCTTGATCTCGCCAAGCGGCGGCGCTGACTCATCCCCACGTGGCGATCGCCTGTCGTCATTGGCATGCGGCTCACGTCACGATCATCCAATCGGAACGCTCCGACCGCCCAGCGCCTTCGCGTATATAAGCCAGCATCGCCTGCTCTCGCGGTCGACCCTCTGTGGAGCAATCCGGAGCCTGCAGAGTGTTGTGTGTCTTGTTGTATTGCTAGCTGTGAGATAAAGTGTAGCGCTTGAGATTCACCTTAATTGCTGCGGATTCACCGCCTGAGCACAGCGTCCCCCTATTACTCGCGCTGTGACTCGAGATTGAGTTGTGCTGAGACTGATTGGAGTTGAGAAGAGGAGATTGGAGTTCATATCGAGTATTTGGGTTGAGTGGTCTTGGACCAACTAAAGAGTAATTAATTATTTAAAAAAATATGTCTTGACCCGAATTGTAGAGATTTGAGCTCGGAGCTAAGCCTAAGCGTAATCTTAGGCTTAGATCGAATAGGTGAAAAGAGTTCTATGGTCCAAAACTTTTGCAATTTTGAATATCTCATAGGTAAAATTGGGCATATAACCCCGATCGAAAATACGCGTATATTTTGAAATTCTTACGGTTTCACCGACGTTAAATTTAGGGATTTTGCGTTTCGTCATCTCCGATTCCTTATAGCGAATGGGCATTTTCAACTAGAAATGAACGATAGCGGAGTTTTGAAACGGCCTACGTATACATGTACCCCTTGTCGCAGGCAAATCGCTGCGGGACCACCAAAATTTCGCAATATTTGTTTTTTTTTGCATATCTGCAGAGTCCGAGAAGTAATTTTTTCTGTCTCTACGCTTATGATTTCGCGCCTAATTGGTGTATACTACTTTCGTGCATTGAAGTTCAGATGGGAACTCTGAAATGGAGTTCATTAGCGCCGTTCACGCGTGCCAAGAGCGTGATAGCGACAAGATGTTCGACACCGAGGCAAAATTAAAGAGTCATCTTTGCAAATTCCACCGAATAACCTCTATTTTGTACACCGGGTTTTCTGTAGCTGTATTTTCTATATTTGAGGCGTCAATGAAACTGTTAAACCATTGCGACAAAATCTCACATTTACCCAGACCATATAGCTCGTGAATTCAGCCGTTCAACGTATTTTTGCGGCTTTTTTTGCGCAATGAACAATGTGCCTGCCGATTTTTGCGAAGACGTCGCAAAGTTCCTTGATGGAGAGGATTTGCTAAATCTCGGGCAAATAAACTGTTTCGGAACAATCGCCGATTTGCTTCTCGAGAAACCTATATGTCTCTCCCTCAACGTTGTCTACAATAGTGAGAAGGACACTTTTCAGTATTGCCTGACCTGTTTCGACGACAAACTGAGGGAAATACCCTATACCTACAATCTTGCCGATCGCCGCTTCATTTCTATTCTTTCCATTTGTTTTACAAGTTACCGTGAAAATATGAAGTGGACAACTGCGACTCGAGACGATCCGACATTCCTCGAATGGTTGAAAGCTCCCTTTCATTATACTTGCCTGTCGTTGTCTTGGACTCCGGGAAATATAGGGAAATTCCTAGAGCTGCTGCCGAATTACTGTACTTTTAATAGTATCTTAATTGGAAATGGAGAATACAACGAAGCGATTGGTCCGATCATTGAGCGATCGCAAGAGTGTGGACGATTAGAAGAATTAACTTGCTTAGAGTTCTTTGCAATGCGCGGGAGAGAAACGTCAGTCAACTGGATTTTGACAAACAAGCGATTGGTGTCGATAAACGCAGGCGTCTACCCCTATTGTGTTAAAAATCAATCTCCCAATTCTATTGGTGCGTATTTTGCCAAAATTGGTTTGTAGAAACGCAGACATTGGCTAATTTTAATGAAGTGTTATTGCGTCGGTTTATTGGTTCAAAAATAAATCTTTTGTCTTTTGAGCGCTACAATGTGAACAATGCTTTGTGATAGAGTTGGTCAGTGTTTATCGGGTGTTTCTAAGAGATCCTTGATCAAGAACGATTTCTTTTTAGGTTGAATTCCAATAGTTTCGATAGGATGAGGTCTTTTCTTGGTTTTCACGTCAGCAATAGGAGTGGTTGGTGTCGAAAACGAGGCTTCCTCATCCGATGAGGAGAGAGGATAGTCGACCAGCGGAAATGCCATTGAAAATTAGTAGTTTAAGTTACAATGAACCTGCGCTTGAAAAGCGACTTTTTTTGACAAAATGGAAAAATTTGAATTTAACAAACTTGCACTTACAACGTGACTTTGAACTGAGATTGAAGGTTCAGCAAGAGTGTCGCGAACGCGACCTCGCTACAGTAATCCAGAAAAGGAGAACCGCCAGACGTGCCGAATCCGATCTGCTGATAAGATCGGCTATCGGCACCAACGAGCGTCATCGGAGCCCACTCGACGATGAAGCGACGCCATGTGTGAACCAAACGACGCCATGTGCGAGAGCTAACGCGTAAACAACAATGGAAACCAAGAAAGTCACACCCCCAATCCAACGCGAGGAGCAGCGAAGCCGGCCAGTCACATCATCAACCATCAACGGAGACGGTCATCTCCGCTTAGTAAGGGGAGTGCCTGCGGCATTTCCGAGCGTCTGGGGGACGTCCGGAGCGTCGCGGTATTCGCTGTGATCTCGAGAGGGTGCGTTGTTTGGGTGTAAAACGAGGCAAACCTGAGTTGTTGAACGCGGTGACTCACGAGATTTTAACGAATACGATCACGAATGTATACGGGCCGGCCTGGCGCTAGCCAAATATATTCTTGCTCTTTGTCTATCACAAATGTTAGATTATAAATGGAAGACAATGACAAAGACAATCAAGATCTGAACAGAGCAGACAAGATCTTTCTTGTGTTGTTTGAATAAACGAAAATCGATTATATTAGACAAAGTTGTAGAACCGGCTATACTAAACCGCGAAGCAGCCATGAGCAAAGCAAAACAATTAAACTCTTGAGCAGAAATTACGTTTTTGAAGCCTGTATCTGGCAAATGCCCGAAAATCAGTTATGGTTAAAAATCAAAATTTTCGCTTTGAGACCCAACACAACTACCCTGATCCTGACATACTTCGATAGGTCTCCTCAAGGACGATCTAAACTAACAATCCGAGACCTCGGCGCGCATCTTTAACAAAAGTTACGCCTAGACGCCGAACAGAGGGCGCCGGACGTTGAGGTTGACTGTGGCAGTCCGCAACTTTAACAAAACAGCTGAGGTTACAGTAAGCAGCGATTACGGTAGCGCATGTTATGCAGACAACAAAAGCATTGCTAGTTGTCCATATAAACGGATTCCATCGCAGTTTTTGATTAAAAATGGAATTTATTCCATTTGAATTCATCGAGTCCGTGTGCGGTCACTTGTCACAGAAGTCGCTCGTTCGAATCGAAAAGAATCTCTCAAAGAACAACTTCTGGCATCAATGCGCTGACAGACACTTGTCAAAGTATGCGTACTGTAGGCTTACGAATTACCACGTTGGTAAAACTGACTTTCAAACAAAGAAGGCTCTGAAGAAGCAGCTGAAGAAGATGGAAAATGCGCCGCCGCTCTATCGCCGAATCCTCGAAATCTGGATTGAGAGAGAAATGAATCATGACAACTTGATTACTGTAACAAAGGAGTTTGTGCATGAGAGACTGGAGGGCCGCTGTCCAGACTCCACTGGAAGGCTATATTTGACACTCACGGACTCGCATTGGGTTGATCGATTCAAGCGCGAGATTCCAAATTTGGCGCTCGTGTTCACGGAATTTAGCCTCATTTACTCCGGTGATTCCTCGGTCGAGTTTGCGCGGAAAACCATCAACAACGGACACGCGCGTTGTCTGCGTCTGGAAGATGAATGGCCGGAAGAGATCCGCCCCGATGTCGAGCGATTCATGACCCAGCGACAGTGGTTCCACCTGAGCGTAGATGATCCAAATATCATGTTCGATAACTGCCAAGTCTTTAAGAACCTCCTTGACTTGTGGCTGCGGGACCCCTTAACTGAATACTACGATCCCTGGCAGAGTAGCAAACCCACAAAATCGCTCAACGTGTGTTTTTCGTTTCCGTTCGACCGTTTAAGGTCGTTCTTCCAGAATTTCGGCCACGCTCGAGTGCTGAGAGCGCTTCATCCGAGTGGAAAGTGTTCTCTGCGTGTCGAACAGGATTTTCACCTCTGTTCTCGTCTGTCAATTGAATTTATGATGCAGTGAACATGCCTATTGTACAAGTGGATCCTTGCTAGAGCATCTGTAGTTGCTATTATAAACGGTTTTCATCGAAAATGAAATTTCTTCCAAGTTTAATCGATTATGATTTGATAAAACCGAGAAATCATCGACTCCCTCCGTGTGTGGTCGCTTATTAGAGAAGCTGTTCGTTACAAAAATGTTCAAAAGGAACTTACAAAGATTGGCATTTTACAATCAGCAGAAAATACGGTATCGGTGTGAGACGCGCTACAGTAGAGCTGCATATAAGTCTTTGTGTTTTGTGGGCCAAAAGGATGTTCCGCTAACTTCCAGCAACAGACGCCAGTTACCTCATGCTCTCGCCTAAACCGGCATTTTGATAAATATCGTCCCTTCGGTCCGTTCACAAGTGCGTGTGTAGCCTATCGGATAACGTTGTTGTCTGAGACGCAGGGCTTGCGGGTTCAATGCCGCCTCACATCGCATTTCTCCGCTAGTCAATCAAATTTGTGACGAAGCTAGGGATGACGTCATCGTCGGCTTCTCCCATCGATCGGTTTTTGGTCAAAAAAATGGAAGCGCGGCGGCGTTCGTATCGATCGCCGATCGCGTTTGCAATTTGCACTCTCTTCGATCGATTTTGAGTGGAAATGTTGCGATTTTAGCGCTAAATCGTCTGTGCGTTGCTAAATGTTGCGATTTATGTTCTCTGCCTGTAATTCTCAGCGCTTAATCGTCTCTGTTCAGGCTTGATCACCTCAAACAATCACTGTCGATCTACGATGAGCTTCGTCTTTAAAACAAGGTTGGTTTTTAAAGCTAAATGACGCCTTTTTATACAAATGTTCTCACTGTATTTGTGATGTTTTCTTTCTGTAGATAGAGGAGTTACCTTCTCACTATTGCAGATGAGCCAGAAGTCAATGCGGCAACCACTAAACGAACGCATAAACGTGTCGCTCGAGGCATGGAATTGGAACGCTTGTCAGTCGAAACCACTCTCGTCGGTTGCGTGACGCAATATGCCATTAAGAAGCCCAGGCGAACAACCACTGGAAAGGGCCGAGATGTAGTAGCTTCTTGTCGAGAGCCCAACTTTCTCATTACTGTGAGTTACTGGTTACATTTGCTAAAATAGCGCTCGATTTCGCTTTAAAAATTTAAACTTTAAAAAAATTACGTTTATTAGATTTTTTTTACAATTTTCGCTTTAGCGATATTGGATCGTGAATTACTAAATTAACAAAAAATTAATAAAAAATTAACAACTTGGGCGTAAAAAAAAATCAAGTGTTAAATAGTGAAATTTTATAAACTGATTTACTATTTACATTTATTTACGTTCACGAAAATGAAAATATTTATGTGAGGTTCTCGTCTGTGTAGAACCTTTTGCAGAATGCAATCATCATTGTAGCATCGATAAAGAAGCGGCTAATGCGAAAAATCCGAAAAATTGTGGATGGTGGAAACAATCGAACCTATGAGTTTTTCCGTTGCTCATCGTGCCGAGAGTTGATTGTCCTTAATTACCAAACAAACACATAACCGACACGATCGAGCAAGCTAAACAAAGAGGTCCGATGTGGGATGGTGTTAAACAACCACCGAAAAGAAGCCCCGGTGGACCAATGGAATGGGTCGCCGAGTTGTCAGCAAAATTTTGATTTAAAAATTACGTTTTTGAGTATTTCAAACCGTTTTTTGATAACATCGAATCCTCTTTTGGTCAGCTCTCGATGGTATCTCTCTATTAATTCCACGAGTTTCGGGTCACAAACGACTCGTCGGCTTCACTGCAAGTGACCATGGACCAAAACAATCAACAGCGCAAAATGCAATTGAAGAAAAAAACGTCGATTGCTCTTTGAGATATTTACAAATCTGCGGATCAAAAAGTAAAAAAAAACCACTTTCCACAATCAAAACTGTTGCAGATAGACCGGAACGACAACGTAGCAAGTGCGAAACAGCCACCGTCGATTTCTACCGTCAAGGAGCTCCTTCTATGGACAACGAAGGCCGGACAACTTATACAAAAACGACCCGCAGTCTGCAAGCAGAAGCCTTACGGCAAGGCGGCATTCATAGATTCACTAATATTAAAGTTTCAGTTCCAAGAGACGATCGAAAATCATCGATTTCATCATTTTGTTTGACACCAATGTCAAACAGATCGTCTCCACCCATGGAAGGAACTGGCCGCAGAGCAGCCACAGTTTGAGGATTCCACTCGAACTTCGATAGTTGAATGTGAGTTTTTGACTGTAGCTAAAATTTTCCGAACTTCGAACTTCCACGAACTTCGATAGTTGAATGTGAGTTTTTGACGTTTGCTAAAATAGCGCTTCAATTAGCTTGAAATGCTGATTGATTTCTCAAGCATTAAATAGTATCGCCGCTGCGCAATTTTGTAAAATTTGACAGAAAACGACGCTAAAATTTGTTGATCTGCAAATCAGCCAATTACAGCGTAATTCTCGTGAAAATGGGTCCTTGAGGAATGACGCGATTTGGCGAAATTGACAATTAAATTTGAATTAATTTGTTTTAGCCCCATGTTCGATTGCAAACTTTCAATAACGATGGGTACGCAAAGAGTGACAACAAAGAACAAGTTTAAATGGAAACAGCTATGGATAGTCGAGGATCAGATGCTTCAACGGCGCAGGTAAATGACAAGACGGAATTCATAGATTCTCTAATATTAAGGTTTCAGTTCAAACACAATGAAAATCGATGACTTCATCTGCTTTTTTGACACTGATATTACGAATCAGATTTCGATAGTCAGCAATCAAACGTGTAAGGCAGTTACGGTAGTCTAAATTGTGGCGCCGAAATGTCTAATAAAGCAACGTTATTTAGTGAGTTCAAGACTGTTTTCAGGCGTTCTATCGTACCACAAAGCAGCAGATGCATTGAGAAAGTCGATCTAACGGACCAGTGCGAGGATTGCGAGATTCCGAAGATTGCGCGATACCAACTCTTTCGTAAGATCACAAAAAAGATGCTGTTTCAAAAAACGGCGAAAAAGACTTCTCGAAGGATTGTGGACGTGCAATGATCAACGGAATTCAACAAGTGACATGACGAAACTCCATGCTATCACAAAAGGTGAGTTCCGTGCTGTTCAACATATATAGATTGCCACACAATGACAGTCTTGCATAACTTCTCAACTAAACGGCTGCAAATTAGTGTTTTCAAAGCTGTTTAGGACCAAGTTGAGGTCGTGCATTACGGCCTCAAGACAAGATCATGTTGTCCATTAGGACAATTTTAACTTGGCTGTTCTGCCCGCTGAACCATAATTTGTTAATTTCAGATTGGTCCATCCAAACTGAAAACAAAAAGAAACGAAAGAGACGATCCAGATGCCTTCACAATGATCTAGTTGAATTCAAAGGAAATGCAAGTCCCGCGGCGATATAGAACTGCGACTGAATGAAGCCCTTAGAAGAAAGGAATACAAACAGGACGATTAAATAGACTCCAATCGATCACCGCGGTCGATCATCGATCACAAATTCGTAAAAAAATGGAGATCAACCAGGAACTTGGCCCACAAGAGACACAATGAAACTAGCATAGTTGGTGTCTTAAAATTAGGTTCGGCGTTATTGATAAATTGCCCTGATTTGGAGATACTTGCACAAATTAGAGTTTTCTAGGCTAAATGCGTCCATTTTACAGTTTGGTTTTATTGCAAAGCAAGAAAAATGCCATCAAAAATATTAAAAATTTATTGAAGATACACACATGATCATCTTAAGTGCGTGTGTAGCCTATCGGATAGCGTTATTGTCTGAGACGCACGGCTTGATGTTTCAATGCCGCCTTACATCCAATCATTTTTGGCGCTTTTCTCCGCTAGTCAAAGCAACAATTTCAATCTAATTTGTGACGAAGCTAGGGATGACGTCATCGTCGGCTTCTCCCATCGATCGGGTTTTTGGTCAAAAAATAGAAGCGCGGCGGCGTTCTTATCGATCGCTGCTCGCGTTTGCAATCCGCACTCGCCGCTTCGATCGATTCTGAGTGGAAATGTTGCGATTGTGCTTCTCCGCTCGTTATTTTTAGCCCTAAATTGTCATTTTCAGGCTTGATCACCTCAAACAATCACTGTCGACCGTTGCTGAGCTTCGTCTTCAAGACAAGGTTGGTTTGTTAGCTTACATGAAGCGTTGTCTTAATTTTTGGGTGCATTTACTAATCTAAAAACCCAAAATCGATAAATAATGCTACATTCCAGTAGTTTTAAGAATTAAAAGTGGAAATGTGAAATTTTAAAGCAAAATTGCTTCTATTGTGAGTTGACCTGTAAAGACTAAAGGCTGATTTTTTCAACATCATCCAATTTACTAGAATTCCGTAGATCATTTGTTCAGAACTCCATTGATCCCGAGAATTTACCTCTCTGAGCAATTTTAAAACAATTTGACATTAAAAGTAGCAAAAATCACAATATAAATGCGGATTTAACGTTTCAGGAGCGTTAAACCAAGTGTTAACTTATCAAGCCAGCTTTTGATGTTTCAATTTTTTAGTTTTTTTAGTTTTAGATGATTGATTTGATTTTTTGTGCAGTTCATTTGGTATTCGAACCAGCATCAGTTGTGAGAAAAGTCAGATTTTTGGTTATTTGAATGAAAAACGCCAGAAAGAGATTGCTAAACTAACATTGACTTTGTCAAACCCCGATTTATTGTTCTTTTTTCGAGTATTAAAGCCAGAACACTGTTTTGGCTTTAAGGTTAAGGGATTTTTGGACTACTCTGCAAAGCGTGAACGTACAACGGAATTCAGAATTTCACTAATATTCAGTTTTCAGTTGCGAGACGATTTTGACTCCAACGCCAAAGAGAAGCCTAGCGGCCCTCGTCTTCTGTCAACATTGAAACGGATTTCAAGATGACAGAGCACCCACGAGAGTCCTACTTACAGCAAGAACAAACCATTGATGTGAGTGGTACGTTCAGTATTTGCGCTTCATGTCGCGCTAAATTTGATTCAAAAATGATGTTTTTTTAATGAAAAAAGCAAAAGCGAAACGTTGCCCGCAGCTAAGAAATCTGGTCAATTTATCTTAATTTGTTTTAGAGTTCCTCAAAGCGATGCCTTGGTTGCTATCGCTACACCTGGCATTTGGCGGAAGCAGGCATTTCCTAGGAAGAGCACCGGTAGACGAAAATTGCGAGCTGAGCTGTGCTATTTGCGGCAGACGTGCAGTATCGTGTTCTCGCATTCTCTAGCGGTGTTAGGTAGCCCGCCAGCACGTATGGAGCTTTTCCGCGAGTCCTACGCTTAGCTCACGGGCACCTCAATCAAGTACTCAATGGCTTCCGGGGCATCTTATGGGCGTTGCAGGAGGAGGGAAAGCGGTACAACCTCTTCACGAAGAAATTCATCTCTACAGCAACTAACGATTTTTCACTGAAAACCCTCACTCCTGAAACTTTTCGGACATTGAAGACGTTGACATCCGGTCATCATGAACGCTGCGAAGCCCAAAGGCCTTTACCTGATGGGCGATATTTCCCCTGACTGGAAGAAACTCATTGATGAACGAACCTACATCTGATGTTTCCGAAGTACTGTCCGACAAGTGCGATAACGATTCTAGTTTGTGCTCCTTGATAACTTAATTTAAATTCGTATTTCAGGGAGCGTTCGAGGCAGATTTCAACGTTCTCAGCAGTATTGCTAAAAAATGAACTAAACTGCCAAATTTCCGAGTCTCTGAACGAGTGAGTTCAGATCTGCTGACTTCGGACTTCTGGGTAGTACACAGTTTTTTATCGACACGCATACGAAAATGGTAAGTTTGTTTATATTAAAACCATTTAAAATAATTTAAAATGTACGATAGGAGAGCTCACGCCTGCAGCCTAGAAATGCATCGATGACAGGATCGATGTTCCCCGAACGAAAACAAACCAAATGGAGGTTCCAGACAGCGAAGGAAGCATGCGACAACAGCTTCTTTTGAAGTGCTGTTGTCGCATGCTTTTGAAATGGACGATATCTGTCAAGGAAGAATACCACCAAAATCACTACGAATGCTTTTCCAATCAACGCAGAAACATCGAAAGAAGTGAGTCAACTGTACTTATACTTACAACACGCTTGACAAGCTACTCTCAGGTGTGAAATACCAATGTAATCACTACAAATCAAAAGCAACCGAAACAGTCTGACGCTCTATGGTTTAGAGCACACAATTCGACAACCCGAGATGGAAAGTATGTTTCACAAGTTCTGCTTACGGGATTTCTAACAATTCCATCATTTAGCCACCTCAAATGTCACGTGCTTGCCATACAACGTGGAGCGACCGTTGATTTGCAACCGCGTTTTTCAACAGGGATTGAGAGATGGACAAATAATTAGCTCGCGTTCATGATTCTTAGTTCGGAATAGGACAAACTAGCCGCAAGACCTTAGCGACTAGTTTGCTAGAATACCAGTTAGTTAACGACTTAACGACAACATCCGCGTAATCAATTCACTGTTCAGGATCACTTGTGATCAGAATCAATGCACTGACAATGCAGTGTGAGTTCGATGTTCGATAAAGCAGATTAAGGTGAGACCAAAATCACAATGTCTCTCAGTACATGAGGGCTTCAGTTGGTTCAACAACTGGTCTTGGTTACTACGAGTGCGACTCCCGCTGACGGCAAGTCCTCTGATGCTCCTGAACCAATTACGCATGGCAGCCAGTCGCAGACATTGCAACATGCGAAAGTTGAGATCCTGTGGCAGGAGTACTGTAGGTAAATTACACGTTGTAAAGCACCGGTTTTTACTTTTGACAAAACTGTTTTCAGGCATAGGATCACAAAGCCGAGCAAACTGCAGAACAATCCCGCGAGAAAGGCACTCAAAAAAGCGAGTTGCCGCACGTTGAGGATTTTTATGCAATTGCAAATTCAACAACGATTTGTGCTGTCAAAAGTGAGTTTTGGGTTTTTACTTCAAACTTGAAATTTTCGATGAAAGTCGACGAAATATTCAATTTCAATTTGTTCCCCCAAACCTAGATGTTTTAACTGTTATCTCGGTCTTGAATTGAACGTGTTGCTGCGCTCTTTTTCAACAATTTTTTCGAGTCCTGTTGTGTTTGAGTACTGTAGGAAAATTCCGATTGTAACATTGAAAATCATAATCATAATAGGCTACGAAATTAAACAACGTTTGTATAACTGAGCTCAAGTTACCTCTAGTTCAAGATTTCGGCATAATTGATGCAATTTTTATTGAATTTATTTAATAGAGTCAAGGGTACAAATGAATTTATTAAATTACCCAAAAATTGAGTCAAATGTACAAACGAGTTTTATGTCGTTTAGTCTTCGCAATACAGATTCTCAAAAAAGGAGTTGAATCTGAAACTAAACGACATAAACGTCGTTTATGTCGATTTTCAATTTTACAATCGGAACTTTCATCCAGTGACCAAACGCATCAGGAATAGAGAAAATTGTACTGTCTTAAAATCTGTGTTCAAATCAGAATTTTGATGCCCGTTTAAATGCCCGTTCTAGACATATTTACTTTAGCTTAACTCTGAATTTCAAACCTTAGTTACAAGCGTTATACATTCAAGCGTTTATCAAAAATCTCAAGTTGCGCCTCTCAAGATTATTTTGCGACTTTTTGTATCATTGTTGTGAGCAGAGCTCTCGTCGCGTTGTGTTCCGGGATCCCGATTTGTCCTTCAAATTGAACGTTTCAAAATGTGACTCATAAAGCTAATTTTTAACGCATAAAATAAATTGCAACGTCGCAATTTGTGTTTTCCAACGTGACATTCCAGCGTTTCTTTGTGTCCCTAACCTCCTTTGTTCCAGCCAATACTTTACTATAGACAAATTGAAATTCAAATTTGATAAATTGCTAGTTAGTTTCTGTGACTTTCTAAACATCATAATTCAGAATTAGGGAAGCTGTTGACTGTTCACAGCCAAACTTGAACTCTGCTCTTGAAGGTGACGTCACAAAGTGTACCAAACAGGCAAATGTAAGCGAAAGAATGGCGTTTAAAAACAGTAAAAGAGATGTTCAGAACAAGGTACATCAACTGTCAATCTTCTCGATTATCAGTTCAAAGGACATCCTCATATCTGGCAGCGAATAGCGAGTTATTCAACCAAAAAATTCTCGATTGAAGTTGGTTTACTTTGTTACTTGATTGTTTAACTAGCGTTCTTTGATGTTAGGTGAAAGCTCTTAGAGAATTGAACAAATTCTGTTGAAATTTTGAAAGATTTTGCCCCATTTGAACGCTTAATTGGCTCCTTTCTTGCTAAAAGCTATTGAAGTGAAAGAAAAGAGTTTAAAAAACTGGAAACAAAATTATAAGAGCGTCGAGCTTTAAAGGGGCACGGACATCTTTTTGACCGATGTCCGTGCCCCTTTAAATGCTATTTTATTGAAAAATAATCCAAAGGACAGGATCACATCCAGAAGAGAACTCTCGTTGCTCCAGCTAGCTAACACTTGGCGAGTCATTTAACAAAAAAGTTCTCAATTCAAGTTGTCTTTAACCCCTTTTGTTCCAGAGAACTCATCAATTCATTAATCGAGAAGAGAACCCAATCAACGAGTGAGTTTTCCACAAAACTGGCAAGAATTATAACTACGATTCAAGTTGGTTTTTCTTTTTATTAGATTGTTTGCCTAACGTTGTTTGATGTTGTAGGACGCCTATGATGCGAACATGATTGCTGATTAACCCGCAGGATCACTAGAAGACGCATGCAATTCTGTTACGCGATACGAGTACCGCCAAACATCCGCGGTTTTTAGCTCCGACAGGTGCGTTATAGGCCGGGAGAAAGCAAGCCAGAGAGAAAAAAAGATCGATTTTGGAGCGCTCTACATGAGAGTAGGGCAGAATTCATAAATTTTGCTAATATTATATTTGCAGAAGCAATGCAAGCGATATGACTGTTGTGAGCTTCTTTGACGTCGATGCCAAAAGGAAGCACAGGCAGACCTGGTCTCAACTACTGGAAAGGGCCTTAAAAATTCTGGATTTCTCTTTGAGAACTCGCTCATGGCTGCACACACGCATTGCTGCTTAAATGTGAGTTCTTGGCTGCAGTTGATAAAATAACGCTGGAATTCGCACTAAATTTTGAGTACAAAATGACCGTTTTAATTAATTTCAAAATCCAAAATCATCGAATCATTCTTTTTTTGACACCAA
Source organism: Steinernema feltiae (assembly GCA_007213375.1). Lineage (NCBI taxonomy): Eukaryota > Metazoa > Nematoda > Chromadorea > Rhabditida > Steinernematidae > Steinernema > Steinernema feltiae. Next base: position 29,799 of record MQUG01003288.1, read on the forward strand.
TGTCAAACAGATCGTCTCCGCCAATGGAAATGGTCGTAGAGATGGCAGGCAGCCATAGCATCGACGGGTGAATGTGAGTTTTTGACTACAAGCGCTTAATTTCGCGCTAGTTTTTGAATGAAACGATTTTTTAAAGCCTAAAGCAGTTACGGTAGTCTAAAAGTGCTTTCTGGCGCCGATATGTCTAACAAAGCAACGTTATTTAGTGATTTCAAGACTGTTTTCAGGCGTTCTATCTAACCAGAAAGCAGTACCACGAAAATTAACTCAAATGCATTGCGAAAGTCGATCTTACAGCGAGTGCGAGGATTGCGAGACGAGGAATACGAAATGATTTCCGAGATTCAAAAAGTGAGATGACGAAACTCCTTGCTACCACAAAAAGTGAGTTCCGGTTTGTCACAAAATGACCGTTTTCCATCGGTTCTCAGCTAAACGGTCACGAATCTGTGTTTTCATAGCTGCTCAAGACCAAGTCGAGTCGTCAATAACGTCCTAGTCAGCCGAGCTACTTTTGTCTTGAGAGCGTAAACATTGCTGCCGATCGTTTTCCTCACCCGCACGACCCAATCCCGCAACCAGTTCGTCTTATGATCCTATCAGTTATCATCAATATGTCGTTTACCCGAAGTGACGTTCTCTGAGTCTGTTTAAGGGGGCTTTCTCCTTGATTCCGCCTAAAATGGCGCTTTATTGATTCCTATTACTGAATCAATAGTGATTTCTACATGTTAAACAATTTAGTTTAGTCAGTTTTGCAATGAAATTATTAGTTGAAATTATGATCAAACATACAGAAGAACGGCCTAAGGATAAAGTCATGTTGTCCAGTAGGACAATTTTAACTTGGTTGTTTTGTCCGCCGAACCCTGATTAACCCAGATATTCAGGATTTGTAAATGAACAAAAAATTTCTTTCCTTTTTTTCTAAAATTTTGTATCAAAATGTGTTGATTTCAGCTTGATCCATCCAAACTGCGTATGATGAGATGAAACAGTACGATCCAGATGCCTTCACAATGATCTAGTTGAATTCAAACGAAATGCAAGCGATATTGAACTGCGACTGAATGAAGCCTTTAGAAGAAAGGAATACAAACAGGACGATTAAATTCGTTTCTAACGGATCACTGAATCACCGCACAAATTCGATAAAAATGGAGATCAACCAGGAACTTGACAGACAAGAAATAGTTGTTGTGTTAAAGTTAGGTTCGGCGTTATTGATAAATTTCCCTGATTTGGAGATGCTTGCACAAATTGGACTTTCCTAGGCTAAATGCGTCCATATTTATTTATCGCAGTTTAATTTAGTTTTAATTTAGATTTTTAATTTAGAATTTAAACAGATTTTTTTAATTTTCTTTGAATGAATTCAAGTGGAGTTTGGCGTCTAACGTACACAACAAATCCAAATTGCTCGATTTCTTTGCTGAGACAACAATTGCTTAATCACTTAAATGCAAAAATTTCAGTTTTTGTCTTCCACGGTCATCATTGCGTATATCGCACCAATGGGGGTTGATCAGGGCAAATATTGAAAATTCATTTAGATAGACACATAATCCGTTTAAGTGCGTGTGTAGCCTATCGGATAATGTTGTTGTCTGAGACGCACGGCTTGCGGGTTCAATGCCGCTTCAACTCCAATCATTTTTTGGCGCGTTTCTCCGCTAGTCAAAGCACCAATTTCAAACAAATTTGCGACAACGCGAGGGATGACGTCACCGTCGGCTTCTCCCATCGATCGGTTTGTGGTCAAAAAAATGGAAGCGCGGCGGCGTCCGTATCGATCGCCGCTCGCGTTTGCAATTTGCACTCGCCGCTTCGATCGATTCTGAGTGGAAATGTTGCGATGTTGCGTTGTTGCGTGCTTGTTATGTTGCGTGCTTCGCTCGTTATTTTTAGCCCTAAATCGTCATTTTCAGGCTTGATCACCTCAAACAATCACTGTCGACCGTCGCTGAGCTCCGTCTGCAAGACAAGGTTGGTTTGTTAGGCTAAATGAAGCGTTGTCTTAATTTTTGGGTGCATTGACTAATTAAAAAACCCAAAAAATCGATAAATAATACTAGAAGTTCATAATTCCAGTAGTTTTAAGAGTTAAAAATGGAAATGTGAAATTTTAAAGCAAAATTGCTTCTATTGTGAGTTGAGCAGCAACGACGAATGACGATTTTTTCCACATAATTCAATTTACATAATCCAATTTACTAGAATTCCGGTGATCATTTATTCAGAATTGATCCCGAAAATTTACTTCTCGGAGCAATTTTAAAACAATTTGAAATTGAAAGCAAAAATTACAGTAAAATATTGGTGCGGATTTTGGGAGCTCTTACGTTTATTGAGTTGAATCTTGAAGCAGTAAACTTATCAAGCCAGCTTTTGCCAGTCAGTTGCCTATTTTGCATTCTGCCACCAAGCCAACCAGCCTTCAATGTTTCGATATTTTACAATTTTTTAGATTTTGACTTAAATTATTTAATCTTCACTTTTTTGTGCAGTCATTAGTTGGGTTAGTTGTGAGAAAAGTCAGATTTTTGGTAATTTGAATGAAAAACGCCAGGAAAGAGACGACGCGCACTCTCTAATCTAACATTGACTTCGTCAAACTAAGATTTTGACTCCAACGCCAAAGAGATGCTGAGGTCCATCCCGGCATCTCGTAACCCTCCTAACCGAAAAGGGCTTCAAGATGACGAGAGTCCTACTTCCAGCAAGAACAAATTATTCAAGTTTTCTTTTTTTTTTCAACAAATTTTCACTCAAAATTTGAGTGAAAAATGATCGTTTTGAGCACAAACCATCATCGCCTATGCCCAATTTTGTGTTTTTTTGAATGAAAACGAGCAAAATTCATTTTTTTGTTCTGTGGTACAATTTACTCCGTTCTCCTCCTCTTGTCCTCTGGGAGAGGACAATTCTGTTGGCTAGCCAACATTACTGGAGCAACGGATTTCTTGAAAAACAAAACCAAAACGTTGCCCGCAGCTAAGAAATTTGGTCAATTTGCAGCAGTTTCTGTTATGTATTCACTATTTCAGACGAATTTTTGAATGTTTGGCAATTTGACAAGCATTGCGATATAATGGACGAACGGAGTCGAACGCACCCTACTGAAACCCCTAATGGAAAACGTGTCCGACGAAATGAGCCGAAAAAGCGATAGAAGCCGTCATTGACGCTCTACGGTTTAGAGCACACAATTCGACAACCCGAGATGTTTCACAAGTTCTGCTTTCGGGATTTCTAACAATTCCATCATTTAGGCATCTGAAATGTCACACATTGGCAGTTCGAAATGCTGCTAAGTACTGTCCGACAAGTGGGACCACGATTTTAGTTTGTGCTCCTTGATAACTTAATTTAAATTTGTTGTTCAGGGAGCGTTCGCGGCTGACGTCAATTTTCGAGTAGTATTACTAAGAAAATAACTGCCCCAATTCCCAGCGCCTCTGAACACTGTTCAGACCTTCGACTTCGGACTTCTGGGTAGTCCACACAATCGTCCCAGATTTCTTCATCGACACCTCGATGCATACGTACTTTATCGACGTGCATACGACATGCATAACTGGTAGGTTTTTTTATATTTAAACCATTTAAAATAATTTAAATGAACGAATTTCAGTAGGGTGCCTACTGAAACCCCAAATGGAAAGCTAGGCCGACGAAATTTGTGCGTATGTTTCACACTTTGATTCGCACAATTCGGCAAACCGAGATGGAAAGTATGTTTCACAAGTTCTGCTTACGGGATTTCTAACAATTCCATCATTTAGGCATCTGAAATGTCACGTACAATGGCATTCGACGTGCTGTTAACAAACATTGTCCCACAAGCGATAATGATTCTAGTCTGTGCTCCTTGATAACTTGATTTAAATTCGTATTTCAGGGAGTAACATGTTCGGCCAATTTTCGGTCGTTTCGAGACGCGGCGTTGATGTCGGCTCGAAATACGGACAAACTAGCCGCAAGACCTAAGCGACTAGTTTGCTAGAATACCAGTTACATCAGAACGATTTCTGAGATGCGAAATACGAGGATGTTGCCATTCACCCCGGAATGGCAAGTCGGATTTTTCAATAAACGACATTACAATTATCGACTTTTGGCCATCTTCATTACAACGACGTTTGCGTAATCACGATTCGCAGGATATGGCCGTAGCGACGATAGGAAGACGTTTAAGATTCATACGACTTTGATAACGCATCTGCCTTGATTGTTTGTAAGTTTTAATTTCATATTAATATAAGCAAGACATGACATGCTGGAATCTTACTATCTTATTGAAATTGAATTCGAATTGAATTTAATTTTTGTGGTTACACGCAATGGGCGCAAAGTGAACACGTTGGCAGTTCATGAAGCTGAGAACCAACGAAGGCTAAAATCTCCGACGATTACCAAACGAACACCAAAATGACAACGAACAAAGACAATGACATCAAGTAAGTGAGTGAAAGTTTTTTTGTAGCGAATCGGGGCCAAAACTAAATCAGAGAGGTCTGTCCACTAGCAAGTTACAAATGCGCGTTATAACCTGAATTTTGGCGGAGGCTTTGCGCTTTGCCTTTGTGATTTAGCTTGGTTTTTTAATTTACCATGCTTTTTAGAAATCGCAGCTTCTCCGCCATCTCCGCCGTTTATGGAATTTCTGATTTCGTTTTAGCCCCAATTTGCTAGCAGCCGAAAAACATCCTTGCGGCGTCAAAATTTGTGACTATTTGTTTTGTTCTGATGTACACATTTTAGACGATTTGGAAATGCGACACTGGCTAGAATAGAAGAAAAGAAGAACATCTGATCAAATTATCGGCGATTAGCGGGGTACGTAATCGCCTCAAGTTTGACCCTCAAATCACTCCAGGAAAACTAATGAACTATTTCCTCCAGCTTCCCACTGTTTATGTTTTATATTTATTCTCCATAAATCCACTAGAGTCAGAGAAAATTGTCTCCTTTTCTACCCTTTTCAGTGACCGCAGGCCAGCTACTACTGAATCACACTAGATGAACCATCGTAAAAAGACCATCGTAAAAAGCAAAATGATTTACTCGTGTTTTGTAGTCTAGTCTTGCCACTCGTCTTGTTCTCTCTTGGCTTCTTAGCCGAAGTTCCGAAGTTCTTAATTGCATTCGTCAACTCGGAATACTACAGCGACAGCGACAGCGAGATCGACGTGCAAACAAATACGATAAAGCGTAGATAACACGATTTTAGTGTGCTCAGAACTGATAAAACTGAGAGCGCATTTGATATATCGATTAAAACAACTATGTTAGCTGTTGTCTGAGTTGTCTGTTGCTGTTGTCTGAAACGCAGCGCGGCCGGCTAAAAACCTCTCCGCTGGTCAAAGCAACAATTTTTTGAACAAATTTGCGACCAAACGAGGGATGACGTCACCGTCGGCTTTTCCCATGGGCTTTTAATCAAAAAATAGAAGCGCGGCGGCGTTCTTATCGATCGCCGCTCGCGTTTCTGATTTGCTCTCGCCGCTTCGATCGATTCTGAGTGGAAATGTTGCGATTGTGCTTCTCCGCTCGTTATTTCTAGCTTTAAATCGTCATTTTCAGGCTTGATCACCTCAAACAATCACTGTCGACCGTCGCTGAGCTCCGTCTGCAAGACAAGGTTGGTTTGTTAGGTTAAATACCACGATTTACTTATTTGTTTGTCACAATGAAGTGATATTTTTGTCATTTACTAAGACGGGGCCGTGCTAAACCGTATTTTAAACTTTAAATTACACTTTTGTTCGACCATTTTCCAGAAAGACAGTAAGAATTTCATAATTTAAAATTTGATTCAACTATCTAAAAGTGATTTTGAGCTTAAAAGAATAAAACTTTTCAACGTTTAAATGGATTTGTTTCAGGCTTGACCGACCCTAAACAATCACTATCGCTGAGCTTGACGCTGAGCTTCACCTGGAGCCACACCAACGGACGAGCATACTCCTTTGCGATATAAAGTGTAAGCAGCATAATTCAGAAACTCGCTTTTCAACTTGTTTCTAGCGCTGAAACATAATTTGTTGTTAGCTACGTGGAAGAGTCGAACATGAGCTTCCAACAAGATACGATGAGTTGCGGAGAGGCCGCTATTCGGGATCTTCAGCCACAAACAGTCTCAACGAGAATGAGAACTGGGAGCATGCAGTATGTTAGAAAAGGCAGATGTCTTAAATAACTGCGCTATTTGTAGAAAATCAACGATAAAGTTGACTCAGGAGGTCGCTATTTGGAAAGCGTTGAGGGTCAGTAGACCAATGGTTAGAAGAACGACTCTTGAAAACGCTACCGAACGGTGGGATACTGTAGCCAGGAGAGCTTTGAGAAGCGCTGAGGGTCAGGCGATTAACGGTACTCCCAAGAGGTACTGTAGATTACGGTATAGTAACATGAACGTTCAGGCTAAATCGTTGTGAGACCAAAAATGTGACGGACAGCCAACCAAGCGTTTGCGATCGTTGACGAAATTGAACGAGAATGAGAACTGGGAGCATACAGTATGTTAGAAAAGGTAGATTTCTTAAATAACTGCGCTATTTGTAGAAATGCGACGATAAAGTTGGCCCAAGCGGACGTTATCCGAAATCTTCACGATTAAGGTAAAGTCTAACGCAAAACATTAAATTTGTGCTACAGATAGATAGGCTGTCAGCATGAAGAATCCAACTCCAACGGAAAGCACAAATATACCAGCATGCCGACTTGCCAGCTTCTTCTTCTTCAAAACGCGTGAAGTTCAGTGCCAGAATTTGATGCCATTGGCAGAGGATGAATGTTCAAGAACAAGTTTTCTTTTGCAGATTCTCCGATAAGGCACGTATCTTGAAGTACATTGAGTTTATTGAAATTTTTTGTAGATCCTGGTCAATGAACATGACCGACCAATCGTTGTTGATTCTCAATTCTGGAGGATCTCCAATCATGATGGGACAGATGGGGCAACGATTGGCAACGATTTACAGAAAATTCAGCAGAGCCATTTTACCGATTTTTGTAGAACATCAACGCTAAACAAGACGATCAGCAACGGTACAGTTCGATGGCACGGCGGAATTCGTAGATTCTTTAATATTAAGGTCTCAACCGACGATATGAGAATCATGAATGTCATCGGTCGCTTTGACACCAGTGGCGAAAACATTTCAACCGATTCAGTGATCGTATTTCTGTCGAGAGCCCAACTTTCTCGTTACCGTGAGTTATTGGCTCCTAAAATAGAGCTTGATTTGATTGCATTACCTTTTGATCGTAAAATTTGCAAAATATTCCAATTTCTGTTTTACGTGACAGTTTTGGCTGCCTGGCATCCTCAACAGCAGACTCAACACTGTTCTGATCTATGATTCTTTGGGAAATTACTCGCACGTTGTAAAGGTCTCCACAAACGAACAAAACAATATCGAGCTTCGGGTGACAAATGAAGCAAAAATGAGAATTTTACAAATCTGCAGATCAAAACCACTTTCCTGAATCAAAACTGTTGCAGATAGATAGGAACAATAACATGGCAAGTATGGTACAACGATTTCTCCCTTCATGGAGATGGTAAGGCGGCATTCACGGACTCTCTAATATTAAAGTTTCAGTTCCAAGACACGATCCAATATCATTGATTTCATACAAATCGTCTCCACCCATGGAACTGGCCGCAGAGATGACAGGCAGCCATATGATCGATGCGTGAATGTGAGTTCAGTTCAAAAATGACTTCATTTAATTACTTCATTTATCAAGTTCCCCATTAAACTAGCTTCCCTACTAAATATTGTGATGGGAGGGTCGATAACTGTGGGTAATCGACGTAATAGACGTAATCATACTAGACGAATGGTACTTTTTAGCAAGGCGGCATTCATAGATTCTCTAATATTAAGGTTTCAGTTCCAAGAGACGGTCGAAAATCATCGATTTCATCATTTTCTTTGACACCAATGTCAAACAGATCGTCTCCACCCATGGAACTGGCCGCAGAGCAGCCACAGTTTGAGGATTCCACTCGAACTTCGATAGGTGAATGTGAGTTTTTGACTGTAGCTAAAATAGCGCTTCAATTAGCTTGAAATGCTGATTGATTTCTCAAACATTAAATAGTATCGCCGCTGCGCAATTTTGTAAAATTTGACAGCTAAAATTTGTTGATTTGCAAATCGGCCAATTCCAGCGTAATTCTCGAGAAAATGGGTCCTTGAGGAATGCCGTGATTTGGCGAAATTGACAATTAAATTTGAATTAATTTGTTTTAGCCTCATGTTCGACTGTAAACTTTGAATAACGAGGGTGCACCAAGAGTGAAAAGGCAACGATTTTCGTTGATTTTATTTAAGTACAAATGAATTTATTGAACGATTTCGAGTTTCGGGTGACAAATGAAGCAGAAACGTCAAATGTTAATTGAGAATTTTACAATTCTGCAGATCAAAACCACTTCTCACAATGAAAACTGTTGCAGATAAACCGGAACGACAACATTGCAAGTGTGAAGCAGCCACCGCGATTTCTCCCGTCAAGGAGCTCCTTCTCTTCTCAACGGACAGCGGACAACTTGAACATAAAGGATCCGCGCTCAGTCTGCAAGCAGAAACCTTGCTGTTCGATGGCAAGGCGGCATTCAGGGACTTTCTAAAATTAAAGTTTCAGTTCCAAGAGACCATCCAAAAGGCAACGATTTTTAAAAAAATCAATCACAAACAGATCGTCACGCAACCTAAAAGATTCAAATTGCGTCCGTTCTTGTACGATGGATGAACGATGGATGAATGTGAGTTTTTGACTTTAGTTAAACGCACTTCAATTGGCTTGAATTGCTGATTGATTTCTTAAGCTCTAAATGATATCACCGCTGCGCAACTCCAACGCGGATTCTTCTCGCCCTCGCTTGCATCTCGGCTACGCGTCACCGCAATGAGCAGATAAAACGAGGACTGGGACTCGTTTGTAAGTAGCGCCTTCTCACTCGTCATCCCTGACGTAGTAAAGTCGGTCACGAATTTACTGCAGTCTCGATTGATCTGCAAACGGCGCAAGAAGTACCTTCCCATAGGTGCCCTCGGAGAACCATCGCGCCGCCAACCTTATCGACATCGTCAAAAAGAGACGTCTCTAAAGGATTGGTCTTAGCGACTCAATGAACTTGCATTGAATGCCAACATCGGTATTTTTCGAGTCGTAAACGTTTGTAATCTTAAACTTACAGATGAAAATAACAAGAAAAGACCCTTTTTCTAATATCTCAAAGAATCCTTAATCCGAGTGTGCACTGGTCAGAGGAAGCATTTGAGTTTACCGGAACAGAACGATGGAAACACTCAAATTCACTCGTAATTCAATGAGCGTTTTTCACAAAACTCAAATTGAACTGTTTAGGTTCTTATGGCGATAGTGTTGGACGTTACTGACCATATTGATCTTTGGAATGAGGACATTCCTTCAAAGGTTTGGCAGGGTTCTACACCTCACTAACACTCAATTTTCAGCTGCAAACCCAGTTTGACGCCAATGCCAATAAGGAGCCCGCGCAGACCTGGTCTCGGCCACTGAAACTAAACTGAGAGTTGACGACTACGAGAGCCTAGCTCGCTCATCGCTGCACACACTGGTCAACTGTGAGTTACTGGCTAAAATTACTAAAATACGATTTTCGAACTTCCGTCGGGTCGATATTTTTATATTGCAGGTTTTTAATTTAATTTGAAATTTCATTAAACTCAGAATAACATTTACATTTACAATATTTACAATAGTTTACAACAGAGATGTTCGGTTCCGGTTCCGGGTCCGGTTCGGTTCCGGTTTCGGTCCCGGTTCGGTTCGGTTTTTACCGGTTCCGGTTCCGGGTACCCGAAAACCGAAACTTTCAGTTCGGTTCCGATTTCTATTGACAGTTTGGTCTAATCACGAGGTACATTCGTTCGCAATTACCGAATGTAACGCGTATTCTCCTTAATTGACTGATTAAACCTTTCGGATCCGGTTCGGCTCACGTTTTACTCCAGTTCCGGTTCGGGTTTCGGTTCGGTTCCGGTTCGGTTCCAGTTCTCGGTTCCGGTTCCGGTTCCGGGTACCCGAAACTTTCGGTTTTCGGTTCCGGTTCCGGGTACCCGAAGATTTTCAGACCCGAACATCTCTGGTTTACAATAGTTAATATTTACAAAATTTACCGAAACGAAATGACTTATTTCAACATTGAAACACCCTGTATTGAAATTTTGAGTTCAGTCGCGACTAGGGTCGGCGATTTGAGTCACTAGATCGTCGGCATCACTGGTTGAAGAGTAGCTACGATGCAACCATGCTTGCTGATCGATCTACTCAATCAATCTAGCAATCCGGACTTAACAGACTGCAATTGCAAAGTACAAAACATAAAATTGATTTAATTTTTTAGCCTCACGCTCGATTGAAAACTTTCAACAATGATGGGTGCGCAAAAAGTGCGAAGAAAGAACAAGTTCAAATGGAAACAGCAACGGATGCTTTAATCGAGGATCAGACCAGAAAAAGCTTTTTTCACGGACGAAGGAAATCAATTTGCGGAATGTACGAGTTGGAACGAACAAAACGAGGGAGCAGTTGGAACAACATAGAATCAACAAGAATCAAGACGAAATTTGTTTTGTTATTATTTGCACAACTACAAATAAACAAGGTCCGAGTCCGTCCAATTGGAAAGAGCATGAGGGCGTTTCAGATTTTAATTCTGCATTAAACAGCTGCTGTTTCACTGCGAGCAGATAATACGCTCAAAATCCGGTGAACAATGCACTTAAAAATGCAAATAACCCCAGCACCTTCTCTTCCCGCCACGATCGCTGTCGGCGAGCGACCATTTGCCTCAACCGTCTTTCGCGCTCGCTCCTCTCCGATTATTTGGTGTTGCGATGCGATGCAAAGTAATTACTCTTAATAAAGCGTCGCATTGAAACGAAAGGAATAAAAGCGGAAATTTCCAAATTTGACCAAGATTTGATCTAGCGAGGTCGCTTCTTCTACCATCAGTTGTCCCCAAAAGCGCGCGAGTCGTCTTCAATCAAACGTGAGTTTTAAAATCGCAATTTTCGCTTTTGAAATAATAAATTTCAGATTTTATTCCTAAAAAATACAAAAATTCAGCTGAATGTGACACGATTTTACACGAACGAAACCTTCATTGCGGCATCTCGTTAACAACCTGCGACCAGCAACTTTCCTAGGTGTTGGTCTGACCACCATGAGCGGACCGGCAATTACTAGCGCTTTACCGGTAATTAAAAAATGAAAAAAATGATTTATCTCAATTTGTTTTAGAGTTCCTCAAAGCGATGCCTTGGTTGCTATCGCTACACCACTGATGGCGGAAGCAGGCATTGCCTAGGAAGAGCACCGGTAGACGAAAATTGCCAGCTGAGCTGTGCTATTTGCGGCAGACGTGCAGTATCGTGCTCCTCGCATTCTCTAGCGGTGTTAGGTAGCCCGTCAGCACGTATGGAGCTTTTCCGCAAGTCCTACGCTGAGCACCTTACATTCGTCCAGGACTTCTTTGTTGGTGATTGCAACTGACTACGGACAGAGTCAGCTGTACAATGTAAATCAAGTGCTCAATGGCTTCCGGGGCATCTTATGGGCGTTGCAGGAGGAGGGAAAGCGGTACAACCTCTTCACGTAGAAATTCATCTCTACGGCAACTAAGGATTTTTCACTGAAAACCCTCACTCCTGAAGCTTTTCGGACACTGAAAACGTTGACATCCGATCCGGTCATCATGAACGCTGAGAAGCCCGAAGGCCTTTACCCGATGGGCGATATTTCCCCTGGCTGGAAGAAACTCATTGATGAAGGAGACGAGTTGGTGGCGTTTGTTTCTTTTTTAATCAAACTGGACCTCTTTTTAGCAAATAATGAGGTACATACATCTGATGTTTCTCCTGTTCGGAGGCTTTGGCCAGTGCCCTCTCCAACCAACCCTGTTGAATTTTCTGTTTTTGGAAACCCCCCTGGAGGCAATTTGCAAGTAAGTTGATTAAAGACCAAGTTATCACTTTCTATGTTTTTAAGAACGTTCAACTCAAACTGTTAAAATTCGAGTGCACGACATTGCCAATATTTCTTTAATTCGTTGGACGATATCTGTTAAGGAAGAATACATCGGTGCTTCATCCGCATATGTATTGCAATTAAATTAGATAATTCGGAACACAAGATTTGGGGTTTCTTTTGACACAATTGGGTACGCTTAGGAACATTAGGACGAGAAGGAGGCGATCCATGATGCCCCGGCAGCAATCATTTGAATTTAGTCGTCGTGTCTTCCTTTATGCCGCAAAAAGGTGCGAAAAGCGGTTAAAAGTGCAATCGATTCACGTTTGCTCCAAGCGCGTCCGCAGTCGCAATCGCCGCACCACCGCCGCTGTCTCCTCACCGTCTTCACGACAGTCGCCACGGCCCACCAAGCGCCTTCTCTTCCCGCCACGATCGCTGCCGGCGAGCGACCATTTGCGACCTTTGCCTCAACCGTCTTCCGCGCTCGCTCGCTCGCCTCCGCTCGCTCCTGTTCAAGTTGTTTTATTTTAATTTCGGCTTTCTCTCTGTGCTAAAAGCTTTGATTACCAAAGTTTGAGAGGTCTTGGCAGTAATTCTCGCACGATGTACGACTCATAAAAACAGCGTAACGTATACGTGGGACGTTTCGTCATTAGCGCTTCTCGCACAGACCGAACACAGACCGAATATTACATTTCCCAAAAAATTCCATTTTTCTTCAACAATGAAAGCGTCATTCGCTGTCACGTGCGACAAAAAAAACAACGGAAAACACGACATGAAACGACGACTCAGCAACGTCGTTATTTTCATCATTCTGTAATTATTCTCCTCGCGGCCCTCTGGTTCCTTTAATTGCGAGAATTAGTGCGATTCTCTAATTTTCAGCGCTTAATCCGGTTGTTTTCAGCGGTCCACCGCCTCAAACAATCATCGTCGATCTTCTGAGCTTCATCTGCAACAACAGGTTGGTTTTACAGTATTTATACGCATCTTTGCAACAATATTTTGGTGATCTAATCCGATTCTTTACTTCGTCAAGACCGTCTAGAGTGCTCTGGGGAGCCTCCAAGAAATATTGCATTCTCTTACATTCGCATCCCTTTAAAATTCATACAGTAACCAATAAATTAAAAGAAGTGTTTTGTCAGGAAAAAAGCTCTGTGTAGACTTAACTAAGCTGTTTATCCCAGCTATTTGATTTTAATAGACGCTTTATAGCGTTACAGCTTTTCCAAATTCCGGGATGACTAAATTACTAGAATGAGTCTTATCAGGGCGTCCGGACATAAGACCCAAACACCAATAAGCCCAAAAGAAAAATTAAAATTATTATTAATTTTCTTATAGTTAATGTAAAAGGATCGCGCGCGCTTAAATATTTATTAACCACAAAGTTGCACAACAAACACCGACTAAGAAAACAGAAACTCTGATTTGTAATAGAAATATGGTTTCAAAAAATAATAAACTGCGCTTCCGTCCTGGTTTCTCAGCACCAGTTTTGTGGTGATCTTTGACCAATCAGCTGCAAAAGGTTCTGCTTTGCGTTCTTCTTCCTCGGAGCATTCTTGAAAAGGGAATTCAGTCGACGAAAGTTGCAATTCTGAAAATTCTTCTCTGCAATTGATCATTTTCCCAACCATCTCTTCCGAGTTCTCCCTCCAACTGGCGATGATCTCCTTGAGGGCGGCAGAGCACTTCGCACGAAAGAACATTCTGTCGAATTGTTTCTGTATGAGAAGATCAACGAGCAGCTGGGCGGTTTCCTCTTCAATTTCAACGTCCTTGAAGATTGACATCTGGTTCAAAGTGTTCTTTTGTACTAAGAAGCGCATCACCTTCAGAAAGTCGCTTGTGATCTTCGTTTTCACTTGAAAAGCAAAGACAAGTCGGATTGACTCGACGCATTTCGCAATCTCCTTGCTGATGTTCGAAGTTGCAAATCTGAGAAGAACGTGTTTCCCCTTGGTGACGCTCAGCACTCGTTGCGCAGCTTCCGGATCACTGCTGTACTCCTCTTCGCCGGCGTGTATGTTAATTTGCATGTACTGGAGGTGCTTTCTATTCGGCGTTTCAATGTCTACTGGTTCATCTTCCCGGTTGAGATATCTCTCCTTCTCCAACCGCCCATTTCTCAGCAACATGAAATGAATACAGTTATTAGCGTAGTTATCGGAAGCGACATGGCCAAAAAGCCCTGAAAGAGCGCTGGCAGCCAGCATCGTATTATTGTCGAAGAGCCGAGAAACGACTCCTTCGAAGAAGAGGGCGGGAACGTTGTTCATATTTGAGAGCTGAAATCAATTTACAACCGCCGACCAAGCTATAAATGGTGTGTGTTCGCGCAAAAAGCGATGCCAAGGTGAGCATTGTCGTGCCAAGAGTTGGGCTGTCGCGACCCTTTTCAATGGAACAAAATCGCCTAAAGGTTGATTTAACGCAAAGTTTGTTTGGAATTTTGTTAGCAATTTTTTTTTAGGAAAGAGAAGGATTTAAGAATTTAGGATGTTCACATGACAAGGGTCCAAGCTCAGAGTATTTATTGCGCCAATCTACTTTTTGTACTGTGACCATAATATCATAATTTTTAATTCCATAAAAAGTGAACATCGATTTACAGTATGATAATTTTATGATACTGTAACGGGCTAGAACGAAGGTTAGAAACGCGCTACGGATTTATCATTGGAACACGGGTGTTTCGACGGCATCGCTTATACGGTCGCATCGCCACGCGGGATTACGGTATCCCTTGACTCGTGGCGAGATTCCACCGCCACACTAACAAACTTTAGTATAAAGGTTTTATTTTTAACATCAACAACAGAGGTGACTTAATCAAGGACCACAAACCACATGAGGTTTTCAATAACGACACACAATGATGATATAAAGCCTGCACAGGAGAACGTAGGAATGAATCATTTTCTGATATTTTTGCCGTCCGCTCATGTACGCAATTTTTTAAACCCCTCGTTTAATACCGTAGCCGTGAGTGAAATGTAGAAAGCTAGAAATTTCATTTTCTTTTGTTGTCAGCCTTTTAAAATTCCTACAGTAACCAATGAATGAAAGTTTTCCATTTTCAGCATTTTCACTCGGATTCGCGAACTCGGACACCGTCAAACCCGGGGCCACAGGCGCAAAGATCTCCGCGGTTCCTTGATTCAAACACCTAAGAAACGCATTCGAAACGCCAACGCATTCGATTTCTGAGGAGCGACCAGGATAGACTATGGTAACAGCATAAAATTATCACAATTTCAAAGTTTTTTTATTTTTAGCTTAGGCAGAAGATGATCGGCTGGAAAGTCAACACATTGCTTGTTATTGAACCGAACGAGATTATGCGGGGAAAATCAAACAAACAACTCAATGGAAGCATGGCACGGCGTGGCCAATAAGTGCTTCCGAGGTTACGCTATGTGCTCAAAAAGAGCTAAGGTAAGAGTTCTTAATCTAGTGCTTAAAGGCTTGCGCGACCCCTCCAGAATTTTGAGAGTTTTTGCGCTGCGAAAAATCGTCTGTAATTGCTGTTGGTATTGGCTTTTCTGCCGCATTACAAGCCTAATTTATCATTTTCTGCTCTTTTCAGGTTCATTCTCTGCTCGTTTCAAGTCATGGCTGCATTCCAAGCGCAGTCGCTTAAAGAAGTCATGATGAATCCACAATCGTCAAGGTGCGATTTAAGAAGAAGAAGTCTCTTCGTGGCGATTCCGCCATGAAGAGACTTCAACGAAGGATAATCGCCGGAAGTAGACTCCACCAAAGAGCTGAAGTCCTCAAGTGCCTCAACCCGGGCACCACCAGTCCAGTCTACAAATTGCTCGATAGCAAAACAGTTAGAAGTCAAGAACAAATCGAGAAAAACGATGGACGATGTCCAGACCTTGAAGATTGAAAGTCAAACCGCTCTCGAAAAGATAACCCAGACGACGGACTATCCGATCCCTCTCAGAATCCTTCGAAATCTCGTCCGACAGAAGACGCCAAAGAACCCTTTTTCTGAAGCAAAGTTGACGAAAAACCCAAACGAAATGATTACGGACCTGATCGAAGCTTGAGAGACCCTGAAGGACAGCGCGCAGCAAAACATGAAGCCAGAAGTCTCCAATTATTACCCGCTACCCTTGTGCCCGACTCTGAATCAGACACCGAAGACGAAGCAAAAAAGGTCCATCACGGAAGTGACAATTGGTAATTCGATAAAGATGATTGTCATCGAAAGCGATAAGCAAATACGTTACGAAACCGAAGATCGAGCCGCGACGAAGCGGATAAAAGGGGATCGCCCGACGGATCTCCTCACTCTAACGGAGCAAAGCGTAATGTCTACGGAGCAAAGCGTAATGTCCGACAAGAGGCGTCACGAAGAAATACCGTATCAAGTTAATGCTCTGTTTTATTTTTATTAATAAAGTAACACCCTAAAATCCCGCGTGGCAATCTCATTCAAAGAGATTAATTTTAAAGCCGTATTTCGTTCATTTTGCAGAAAAATGTCATCAACAGAGAGCGCGTTGAGCTGCCTGGAAACCTTACAAGAACCTTACGATAAAGTCAACTCCATGCGAGGCATACAGAACATCATCTAAAGCTAGTAGGACTTTTTAGAAGCGCGCAGGGATTTAATCGATATAGGCAAGGTCGAGGTCGACAGCATCGACGATTTCGTTTAGGCAAACGACACAAACAAGAATGCGCAAGTTATCAAATAGCGGATCGTATTGTAAACACAAATAGCACGTCTAAAATAGCAAAACGAAAATTTAACGGCAAGCATATTAAAAGTCACTAAAAATTAACAGCAAAATTACAGCAATTACATGTTTGGAAGACGCGACAAAGTCATAGACCCTCCACATGTGAATCCATACTCTTCCAGCTCTCCAGCGGTGACTGATCTTCGCATGTTTGAATGTCGTCTAGTTGAGTGGTCGAATGCACATTGTACACGCACCACAAAGCTGACTGGAAACATGCTGTGTTGACTTTGAGGACGGCAACCGAATTTGTTCGCTCCTGTTTGTATTTTCCCGCAATTATGTGCTGGGAACGAATTGAGAGATCGTCGTCAACAAATTGCTCATTGAGTTTTCGCGACCCTACAATAAAACAAAAAATAAGTTTTAAGTTGTCATTTGTTAACCTACAAACTCTTGCTTTTCTCACTTTGTAGAGTTTCGAAGCCGCTGTATTGAAAATCCAACAGTCTAAACTTGGTGCGCTAGTTGAAGACATAGCTCTTCATAAAGAATTGCACGGCGGTCTTCCTTGATCGGTCAAGGTGATCGGCTCCGCGGCGTGAGCGGATCGGCAAAGTAGTTTGGTCGCCTTCAGGGGGTTCAGAGGATGCTCTTCGGACTCGGCCAGGCGTCAGGTTAGTGGTGATACTGGCTTGCTTTCCGCATTGTCAAAGGAGGTGTGACTCTGCTGCTGTGTTGTTGTTTATGCGACTTCTCGCACACGGCTTCTTTCCTCCTTGAAGTGGCTTCCGCTGACCTTTTGGTGCCGTCTGTTGATCTCATCAACAGACGTTGATTACCGACAGGACGTCAGCAACAGATTGCTCAATGAAATCGAGCACATTGCTGCTGTCTTCGACAGCGCTGCCTTCTAAAGAATCAAATTTATAACTACAGAAGCCATCAGTACTCACGTTTGATTGAAGATGACTCGCGCTAATAAAGATTGTAGCAGCGATCAACCTTGCTAGATCGAATCGCTGTCCGAAAGTTCGAAACTAGCCCTTTTATGCGATCAATTTCAACGCTTTGCACTGCGATCAGTCAGATCGCTTATCAAATGTGCTATCCCTCAAACCAACGCTATTCTGGTCAGAAAAATCAACACAAACGGAAATTTCACTTTCAAACAACCGGTTAAAGTGGTGGTTGATTTTCTGCCAAAAGCAAGTTTGAAACAGACAGTCCGTGCCTATTGCGCGCCACTGGTGGGCGCCAGACGATAGGGTGCTTGTCCGAATGCACTTGTAACACAAAGTGTACAAGCTGATTGATACTTAGGTCTCTGAGCCCAACAAAGCTTGGTAATCGAAAAAACCATACTAAAAGACTAATTCAGACATTTGCAAACTAGTTTCGAATGGGTGGAATAGTGCTGAATTTAATCCGGCAAAATCAATGGAAGACGGAACGGAGGCTCAATTCTCAGAGAGCCGACAATAGCAACTTGTTATCGCAAAGCAGGGGAATTGATAATCAAGAAGCAAGTCACGACTTTTAATGGCTGCAGTGAAGAGCATAACGATCAGCCATAAAGGCTGTTTTTCGTATCCACCATAAATGGCGGCCAAAACCAAATCGATTCACATTTGCTGCTGGTGCGACCAGGTTGCGATCGTCGTCGCGCCTCCACCGCTGTCACAACACCGCGCACCTCACCCTCATCGCGACACCGGCCACAAGTCGCCTAGCGCCTTCTCTTCCCGCCACAAACGCTGCCAGCGACCGCTGCCTCGACCGTCTTCCGCGCTCGCTCGTCGCCGATTATTTGGTTTGCGATGCGATGCAAAGTGATAATTCGCTCTCTTAATAAAGCGTTGCATTGAAACGAAAGGAATAAAAGCGGAAATTTCCAAATTTGACCAAGATTTGATCTACCGAGGTCGCTTCTCCTACCATCAGTCGTCCCCAAAAGCGCGCGAGTCGTCTTCAATCAAACGTGAGTTTTAAAATCGCAATTTTCGCTTTTGAAATTATGAATTTTAGAATTTATTCCTAAGAAATGGGAAATTGAACTGCCTGTGGCAAGAATCACTTGTGACCAACCCTTCAATAGCAACAACAGTAATGAATCTGAACTGATCGGCAAGTTCTGGCTTAGCCCAATGTCTTCTCAAATTAACCATTTCTAGACAAAATCGTTTATCTCACTAGAACGAGGTGCGCAATAACGATTAGCGCAGAAATTCAACGATTGAAGCCGACTAACTGACTAACGAAAAGCTAACCGAGAACAAATCGCGTTGTTCTACGCGGCGAAACCAAACGAAGCCGCCGGTTCCCGCAAACGGCCTCCAGTATGAGAAACTGAACAGACTGTCGTTCATCTGTTTGGACTTGATAAAGAAAGCAAGCGGTGACAAACTGACTTCGACTAAAATGGCGTTGAACAGTGAAACACGCGTCGAGAAAGAAGTAGTAGCTGAACAAATCGTTCGTCTCAGCATCGGAACAGAAATTTGTTCCTGCTCTGGCAACTTGGCACCGGAGTTCTACACCGTAATTGACGACAAAGACATCAGAGCAGAACGATGTGGATGGAGGAAGAGCAACGAGAACTGCCGCTATGAAGTTCTCTTTGTCCACCGCCTGATGGCGATCTACAGCAAGAAAGGGCTTGAACGGATCCCTTGCAACGTCTACAGCCCTGAAAGAACTGAGGCGTTTGCTCTACAGGCACGTCTGGTCACGCAGCAACTCGTGAATAACCTGCGTCAACGACCAGCAACTTTCCCAAGATGTTGATCTGACCAATATTGGAAACTCCTAACGTCCCAAGCTGAGACGGCCGAAAAAATGGAGCACGAAGGCCATGGCGATCCACCGACGTAGAATACATGGCGCGATCGGCCAGCAGCACCTCCGAACAAAAGTGCCATCGTTCGTGAAGGCACAAAGGCGTTTTCAACGCTTTGTTATTAAAGAATTGAGCCAGCCGGAGTCGCCAACGTAATTACAAGGGTTTTGTGGACCAGGTACACTGAAGATCTTACTTCAAAATTAAGAACTACTGATTTTGTAGATGGAAAACGCTAACTCGCCCCATTACAAGGCGGCAACGACATTCGTCTTTAAGACATCGGACGGGTTCGTCTGGCCGACAGCCATGGAAGACTCACAAGGCTAGCCCAGAACAATTCGCGTTGTTCTGCGCGCAATCAGACGAAGCCGCCGGTTCCCGCAACAGTCCTCCAGTATGCCGAGAAGCTCAACAGACTGTTATTCGTCTGTTTGGACTTGATGCAGAGAGAAAGCAAACTTACTTTGACTTGGGAGTGACGAAGGACGATGTCGACCTCCTTCATGAGTAATTTTTGTATGTAGACGTTGTTGCCTTGAGGTTTATTAACCTGCTAAATTGAATTCGAATTCATGATGACGTTTTTTCACATCACAGTTGTAAACGTCTTATCGGTGACGCCCAACGCGATTATTGTAATGAGATATTGAAGTCACGTCTGCATTGAAGAAGATCCTCCCGTCGACCCTAATGAAGAAATCTATTCTTGGGGAAGTTGTCATATATTTAAAGTAAAAAAAGCAATAAAATGTCTCAATGAACCAGTTTTTGTTATAGTTGGCACGGCCAAAAGCAGCAGTTTCTCCAAGTCCATTCGAGTAGTTCTTGGCTTTGAACTGATTATGGAAAATGGAGAATTTTTCAAAATTCTGGCATGCTCAAATTTCTTTGAAATACCGCTCAAATTTTCGAATTTATGACTATAAACGACTTGACCAGCCTGGAAATTATTGCTGTATAGATAACGTTCGATTGTAAGCAATCACTGCAAGAATGTTTATTGGAGGCTTTAGAACAAAGATCGTAATTTCGGACCAAACAGGAAAGAGTGGCCAGCGATTCCATCGATTCACGTTTGCTGCTGGTGCGACCGGGCTGCGATTCGTCGCGCCTCCACCGCTGTCGCAACACCACGCACCTCACCCTCATCGCGACACTGGCCACAAGTCGCCTAGCACCATCTCTTCCCGCCACGAATATTTGGTGTTGTGATGCGATGCGAAGTGATAATTCGCCCTTTTAATAAAGCGTCGCATTGAAGCGAAAAGAATAAAAGCGGAAATTATTTTGAATTTGACCAAGATTTGATCTAGCGAGGTCGCTTCTTCTTCCATCAGTCGTCCCCAAAAGCGCGCGAGTCGTCTTCAATCAAACGTGAGTTTGAAAATCGAAATTTTCGCTTTTGAAATAATGAATTTCAGATTTTATTCCTAAGAAATAAGAAATTCAACTGCCCGTGGCAAGGTTTAACACGAACGAAACCTTCAGCCGCCACAACACTAACGAAGCCGCCGGTTCCCGCAAAAAGCCTTCCTCCAGAAGCTGAACCAGACCAAACCAGTCCAAAAACAATCAAATGAACTGTCGTTGATCTGTTTGGTCTTGATGAAGAAAGAAAGCGGAACTGAGGCGTTTGCTCTACAGACCCGTCTGGTCAATAATGCTGCTCTGTCTGTCGGGCAGTTCTTATCTGGGTGGTGTTATTAACCTACCTTGGCATCAGTTCAAGTTTATCGTGTACAACTTCTGGAACGTGGCCGAGGTTTTGGCACTGAAACACCACAACGTCATAGAGGTACGGATTAACAATTTGCTCGTATCAAACTTGACAATTTTAGAAAGAGTTCATTGCCATAAGCGATAAAGAAACTATTCTTCTTCCTGGAGATCAAGTCCGACTCTTCAATCAAGGACAAATAACGGTAGCTTGAACGCCTCTCCTGCCTTTAGATAACTCCACTGTGTTTTAGAAAGCTCCGTTGCGTATGAGGCTTGGCTGGTTCGGACCAATGGAAACGAAATTTTCCGATAATCAGAACTTCCGCGACCCGCAGAGCAATGGGACTTCTATGCGAAGGACGTGGGACCGGTGGCACTTCTGTAGGGACCACTGCGAGATGGTTCAAATTGTGACTAACCCGCATTTAAGCCGACCAGTTTCGGAACGGCGCTCTTGATTCCCTGAGAGATCTTGAGCGCTTCTACGTTCTCCGTATTCAACCTCATTCCGACTGTGTTCTTATTCTCTGGCTGATAAACCCTCCAATAAACGACTCCCGACAAGCCACTAAATCAGGTCACAAAAATTCAACCGCAGTATGTGGCCGAAATTTTCTCCTAAATGTATCCTTCTGATGTTACTAATGTCATTTTCAATTCCGCTCAAATATCGTGCTTATAGCGATAATTGACTTGACCAGCCTAGAAATAATTGTTGTATAGATAACGTTCGATTGTAAGCAATCACTGCAAGAATGTTGATTGGAGGCTTTAGAACAAAGATCGTAATTTGGACCAAACAAGAAAGAGTGGCTGAGGCGTCGCCATCGATTCACGTTTGCTGCTGGTGCGACCGGGCTGCGATCGTCGCGCCTCCACCGCTGTCACAACACCACGCACCTCACCCTCATCGCGGCGCCGGCCACAAGTCACCTAGCGCCACCTCTGCCTCGACCGTCTTCCGCGCTCGCTCGTCGCCAATATTTGGTATTGCGATGCGAAGTGATTATTCGCTCTTGCATTGAAATGCGTCGCATTGAAACGAAAGGCATAAAAGCGGAAATTTCCAAATTTGACCAAGATTTGATCTAGCGAGGTCACTTCTTCTCCCATCAGTCGTCCCCAAATGCGCGCGAGTCGTCTTCAATCAAACGTGAGTTTTAAAATCGCAATTTTCGCTTTGAAATTATGAATTTTAGAAATTATTCCCATGAAATGGGAAATTCAACTGCCTGTGGCAAGAATCACTTGTGACCAACCCTTCAATAGCAACAACAGTAATGAATTTGAACTGATCGGCAAGTTCTGGCTTTGCTAAATGTCTTCTCAAATGAACCATTTCCAGACATGAGCGTTCATCTCACTAGAACGAGGTGCGCAATAACGATTAGCGCAGAAATTCCACGATTGAAGCCGACTAACTGACTAACGAAAGGCTAACCGAGAACAAATCGAGTTGTTCTACGCGCAATCAAACGAAGCCGCCGGTTCCCGCAAACGGCCTCCAGTATGAGAAGCTGAACAGACTGTCGTTCATCTGTTTGGACTTGATAAAGAAAGCAAGCGGTGACAAACTGACTTCAACTAAAATGGCGTTGAACAGTGAAACACGCGTCGAGAAAGAAGTAGTAGCTGAACAAATCGTTCGTCTCAGCATCGGAACAGAAATTTGTTCCTGCTCTGGCACTTGGCGCCGGAGTTCTACACCGTAATTGACGACAAAGACATCAGAGCAGAACGATGTGGATGGAGGAAGAGCGACGAGAACTGCCGCTATGAAGTTCTCTTTGTCCACCGCCTGATGGCGATCTACAGCAAGAAAGGGCTTGAACGGATCCCTTGCAACGTCTACAGCCCTGAAAGAACTGAGGCGTTTGCTCTACAGGCACGTCTGGTCACGCAGCAACTCGTGAATAACCTGCGTCAACGACCAGCAACTTTCCCAAGATGTTGATCTGACCAATATTGGAAACTCCTAACGTCCCAAGCTGAGACGGCCGAAAAAATGGAGCACGGAGGCCATGGCGATCCACCGACGTAGAATACATGGTGCGATCGGCCAACAGTACCTTCGAACAAAAGTGCCATCGTTCGCAAAGGGCGTTTTCAACGCTTTGTTATTAAAGAATTGAGAAAGCCGGAGTCGCCAACGAAATTACAAGGGTTTCGTGGAACAGGTACACTGAAGATCTTACTTCAAACTTAAGAAATACTGATTTTGTAGATGGAAAACGCCAACTTGCCCCATTACAAGGCGGCAACGACATTCGTCTTTAAGACGTCTGACTGGTTCGTCTGGCCGACAGCCATGGAAGATTGTCACAAGGCTAGCCCAGAACAAATCGCGTTGTCCTGCGCGCAATCAGACGAAGCCGCCGGTTCCCCCAAAAGGCCTCCAGCATACCGAGAACCTTATTGGTGACGCCCAACGCGATTATTGTAGTGAGATATTGAAGTCACATCTGCATTGAAGAAGATCCTCCCGTCGGCCCTAATGAAAAATCCAATCTTGGGCAAATTGTCAGATAATTGAAGTAAAAAGACCAGCCTGGAAATGATTGCTGTATAGATAACGTTAGATTGTAAGCAATCACTGCAATAATGTTGATTGGAGGCTTTAGAACAAAGATCGTAATTTTGGACCAAACAGGAAAGAGTGGCCATCGATTTCATCGATTCACGTTTGCTGCTGGTGCGACCGGGCTGCGATCGCTGTCACAACACCACGCACCTCACCCTCATCGCGACACCGTCCACAAGTCGCCTAGCGCCTTCTCTTCCCGCCACGAACGCCGCCAGCGAGCGACCTCTGCCTCAACCGCCTTCCGCGCTCAATCGTCGCCAATATTTGGTGTTGTGATGCGATGCAAAGTGATTATTCGCCCTTTTAATAAAGCGTCGCATTGAAACGAAAGGTATAAAAGCGGAAATTTCCAAATTTGACCAAGATTTGACCTAGCGAGGTCGCTTCTTCTCCCATCAGTCGTCCCCAAAAGCGCGCGAGTCGTCTTCAATCAAACGTGAGTTTTAAAATCGCAATTTTCGCATTTGAAATTATGAATTTCAGATTTTATTCCTAAGAAATGGGAAATTCAACTTCGCAGACCCCTTCGCTGTCTTCTGGGCCGATCAGACGCGGGCTCCAGAGAAGTTGTAACCGCGTCGACAACAAAATGGAAAGCGACTACGGAATTCCGACCTGTTCCGCGCCGGCGCTCTTGATCCTCTGTAGAGATCTCGAGCGCTTCTACGTTCTTCGCTTCCATCCTTATTCCCGACTGTGCTTTCGCTCCTTGGCTAATAAACCCTTTACCGCGTAACTCCGTAGCCCCGTTCTCCGAGCCTCCATCTCGAGACCTCACAGGATACACCTGCATCCCACCTAATTCCAGCACGGCGGAAATAAAAAGCTTTGGATGGCTTCCCACAATTCCGCGAGGTAAAGTTAAAGTTACAGAAGATTGGTGCGGTGATACAATAGAGGCATACTGGGAAGATGCCTATCACTGAGTCTGTTGTTGTTGTAATGTTGTTGTAAGTCTGTAGAATTGTTCTATGTCATTTCCCCAATAAAGTTATTCATCAATAGACCTCCGATAAACGACTCCCGATGAGCCACTAAATCAGGTCACAAAAGTTCAACCGCAGTTTGTGGCCGAAATTTTCTCCTAAATGTATCATTCTGATGTTACTAATGTCATTTTAAACAAAGCGAAATATTTCAAACTTTTTTTCATGGTTAACGACATTGCCAAACAAAGTTTCTGGAGCCGCAATGGGTCAAATCGCATGTTTCAATCCACAAAATTGGTCGTTGTTGATTTTTGAAGCCCAAAAACGCGCTCAATAGAGGTAATAAGACGAAGCGGTTAGTTTATTGGGATGGCATCCAAATTCCGCCAAAAATTGCCGCTTCTTTGCCAAATCTAGATTGAAAAAAGACCGTTGAATAATCAGCCGTTCGCATGTCAACCGATAGTGTGACGTTTCCAGCGGCGCGGCTGTAAATTTCGCAAAGCGGAATCAATCAATAGCGGGTGGTTTGTTGGGTGCGTTTTGTTTTCGCTCTCATTCCAAGTTAAAAACTGCGCTTGGAAAGTTCACACATTCGTGAAGCACTCATATGACAGCGGTGCTTTGATTTAACCAATGCTGCGAATATACATCGCGATTGTCCGGTCTTCTCTGTGATTCCGCTTTATTTTAGAGTTCTTCGCGCCTCAAGCAATCACTGTCGTCCGACGCTGAGCTCCGTGTGCAAGACAAGGTTGGTTTATCAAGTTAGAACGGTTTTGAGTGAAATATTCTCTATTCTTTGCTAGGATCTTTAACTTAAAGAAAAAACGCTGCAGCTGTTTTCATTCGTTTTCAAAATCAAGTCTAAAGATACGTTTGTGTGTGTGTGATCTTTATCCGCACCGGCGTCGTTCGATGCATTGAAAAGACCGGTCTAGGGACTAGGGATAGACGCAAAGCGGTTGATTGTGGATAGGAATCAAAGTGAAGCAACGGATCCAAATTGAACGAAATGGAAATTATATCAGTTTTTCGAAAGTGTGAAAACGTGTGCTGTTCTTTCTACAAGCGTATCACCTCAATTACGATGATCGTAACATTGGAAGATTCAAAATACTGTCTTCAGCGATCGAAAGATCGAAAGTGAGTGCTTTGAGCAATACTATTGTCAATACACAATCTCAAAACTCCCAAAAAAGTAGAAAAGTCCCACGTTCACTTCCCCACTGTGAGCAGCTGGCTTATCGATTGAATAACAGCTTTCCGTACGGAAATCCCAACATTCAACATTCTTTTTATGTTTGGTTTTCTTAGTTTTTGGTCGTTGAGAAAGTTTTAAATGTTCTAACCTTTGCTAAATGATTCGTTTCAGGATATCAGGAAATAAAACAATTTAAAAAGGTCCCTTTCGACAACGCTTCTAATCGTCAACGTCATCAGTATGTTTGCCACTGGTTAACTGATTTTAAGAGAGCGCTTTCAGGGACTCCTACAAGCATATCACAGAAATGCCTAGGAATAACCACGAAAATTAGAAGATCTGGTAGCGAGTGATTCAATTCCAACATGCAAAAATCGACAAACTTTGCTACTGACCGTGAGTTTCAATCTCTCGTAGCCTCTTAAAATCAGTTCCAATCAACAGTCAACTAACTGTTTGCAGTCGAATCGAATTTTACTAGAATCAATATTTCAAACTTAAAAATCAAGATTTTAAAATCATGTTAGGCACAATAGTGAGGATCTGATTAGCAGAATAGCAAAACAGGAGAATTTTCTAGTAAATTAAATTACAGTAACCTAAGTAGGAGTGAGATACTGTTGAGACGATCCGCAAAGCAATTCTATCCTACGAGCAGTTTCGCAAGGTCAGCAGGACCAAGCTCTATAACCCCGCCACTGTGAGCAGCTTGCTTACAGTAATCCAGCGAGTACTAGGACTAGAAACAGTGTAAAGGAAAACAATGGTCAACAGGTCAGATTTGAGGTTTGAAGCCATGGTAGTCACAATAGTAACAATCTGCTTAGCAGAAGATCTAAAATTTCTCGGTCTACTGCATTTAAATCAAGTATTATGACGAATACTTGATTGTCAATTGCGCGTCCAATCCGTAGATCTCTTCAGAGCTCATGGGGAAAAGGAGGAAGGGGGAATTGACGTTGGGGGAAAGTCGTGGGGGAAATGTCGCTACACCAAGGCAAACAAACCGTAAAAGCAGATTGTCGACTTCCTTTGTACTTGTCTCTTTGTACTTTATCTCTAACCACGCTGCTAGGCCACTAAAACGATGGTCATTCAAATGCATCCGCTGTTTAGAGATGTAAAATTCGGTTGTTTTGGGTTGGATGGACTCGCATGAACTCGAACGTCCGGTTCAAGCATTCGTTCTCTGTTGTTTTGACGCAAAACTCACAAAGATGAGCACGACAATCGACCTACTACTAACAAAAAATGTTTTAGAAGCCGAGAAAGCCCTACAAATCACATATCTTCGTGATATCAGCTTCACTTTCGCGATTGAAGCACCCCCGAAGGCATCACTGGAGGCATTTTATAAACGCATCCAGATTGTCTACGACTTAGTCTACGTCTACGTATTCGTTTTCGTGGGAATGTTTTAGAAATGTAAGATTATTGTGTAGCTAGGCTAACAAGTTATTTGCAGTTTTTTTACACACCACTAGATCTGGCTAGTTGTGGTAACCAAGCGAGATTGCTTTGCGTGAAAGAAATCATACAGAATAACAAAGATGAAATCTCCTCGTTATCAGAGTACAACTCGGACGATGACGTGACGTTTGTTATTGTCCGGACTCTAGCATCAATCTTGCGTAATGCAATCAACGCAAAAACTCCAGATCAGTTGACGAAATTTTTAACCTCGCTTTCTTATCTGCGTGGTGTTAGCAACCTACCTCGGCATCAGTTCAAGTTTATCGTGTACAACTTCTGAAACGTGACCGAGGTTTCAGCATTGAAACACCACAACGTCGTAGAGGTACGGATTATCAATTTGCTCGTATTAAACTTGACAATTTTAGAAAGAGTTCATTGCCATAAGCGAAGAAGAAACTATCCTTCTTCCTGGAGATCAAGTCTGATTCTTCAATCAAGGACAAATAACGGTAGCTTGAATGCCTCTCTTGCCTTTAGATAACTCCACTGTGTTTTAGAAAGCTCCGTTGCGTATGAGGCTTGCCTGGTTCGGACCAATGGAAACGAAATTTTCCGATAATCAAAACTTCCGCGACCCGCAGAGCAATGGGACTTCTATGCGAAGGACCTGGGATCGGTGGCACTACTGTGAAATTCCGAGAATTCCGCAGATCCCATTAAAAAAAGTCGTTGTTGACTTAACCAACATCGCCAGGCCCGAGGAATTAGATGATCCTTCCTTGCAAGTTGCACACAATCTTCTTACTGAGATTGTTTACGCCTTGGGAGACTGTGAGTTGGTAATTACTAATTTGTCCAAAAAAGTCGTTCCTGGGTGCATCGCTGTGCCAGTCGACCGACTCAAGTTTCACAGAGGTGAAGTCAAAGTTACAGAAGATTGGTGCGGTGATACAATAGAAGCATACTGGGAAGATCCTGTCTGTAGATTTGTTCTATTCATTTCCCCGATAAAGTTATTCATCAATAGACCTCCAATAAACGACTCCCGATAAGCCACTAAATCAGGTCACAAAAGTTCAACCGCAGTTTGTGGCCGGAATTTTCTCTTAAATGTATCATTCTGATGTTACTAATGTGTTCAGCGTAGTCAATTACGCTTGTACACCGAGTTTGAGTTCAGTAGACAACATTTTTGTATTTGATCGATTATAGATAAGAGGAACCGCTGGTTCAGACATTTGGTTAAATGCCTAGGTGAGAGGTTAAAGGGGCAAAGCTACCATTTGACTAATAATGGCTGCAGTGAAGAGCATAACGATCAGCCATAAAGGCTGTTTTTCGTCTCCGCCAGGAATGGCGGCCAAAACGCCATCGATTCACATTTGCTGCTGGTGCGACCAGGCTGCGATCGTCGCGCCCCCACCGCTGTCACAACACCACGCACCTCACCCTCGTCGCGACACTGGCCACAAGTCGCCTAGCGCCTTCTCTTCCCGCCACGAACGCTGCCAGCGAGCGACCATTTGCGACCTCTGCCTCAACCGTCTTCCGCGCTCGTTCCTCTCTGGTCGTCGCTCCTAAGTGATGCGATTTCTCGCTCTCTTACTTTCGAAGCATTGAAACGAAAGGAATAAAAGCGGAAATTTCCAAATTTGACCAAGATTTGATCTAGCGAGGTCGCTTCTTCTCCCATCAGTCGTTCCCAAAAGCGCGCGAGTCGTCTTCAATCAAATGTGAGTTTTAAAATCGCAATTTTCGCTTTGAAATTGTAAATTTTAGAAATTATTCCCAAGAAATGGAAAATTCAACTGCTTGAGGCAAGAATCGATAGAGACCAACCCTTCAATAGCAACAACAGTAATAAATTTAAACTGATCGGCAAGTTCTGGCTTACAAGGAGATGGTCCAACATGTCCCCCTCCGATCGGGACCAAATTTGGCATACATGTAGGTGATATGCTTGTTATTGAATCTCCAAAATATTGTCGGCCCATGCGCAGTCCTAACAAAGATATAAGCATCTGTAGTTTGAGCGAGTTCGAAAACGATCGCTATATACTTCGCACGAACACTTCAATCAGGGTTGGTCAAGTAGCAGAGAGGTAGTGCTTCAGACTGCCGAGCGGTGGCTGAAAGTTTGAATCCTTTCGCAAGCAATTTTTTTTTAAATTTTCTGAACTATTTTTGGATGCAAAGTCAATGGAAAGCGGTAGTTAACACTTAAGGTTGCAAAAGGATAGAAAACGAAAAAGAACACAACTAGAAAAAGATTGCTTCCAAAAAAAATTGAACCTTTGACTTGTCGCTTGCTAGTCGGAAGCACTGCTTCTGCGCTACTCGGTCATTGAGCATGCGGCAGCGTATTCAAGTATTATAGCTACCAATAACTTATCGCAATTCAAAAGCTTATATCTTTGTTAGGACTGCGCATGGGCCGACAATATTTAGGAGATACAATAACAAGCATATCGCCTACATGTATGCCAAATTTGGTCCCGATCGGAGGGGGACATGTTGGACCATCTCCTTGTTAGCCCATTGTCCTCTCAAATTAACCATTTTTAGACAAAAGCGTTTATCTCAGTAGAACAACGTGCGTAATTGAAGCCGACTGAAAAACTGATTTAATCACCGATTGGAATAATCACCGATTGGAGATGGAGCGAAACGTGTAAGTTAACACGTTCGTAGTGTTCATACACATTCGACTTTGGATGTTTTAAGGTCCAGCACATGTTCGGTATCCCCAGCGATGATCAACTTAGAACGTTTCACTTCTCGTTCTCTCAGCAATCCATGAAACGGTACATTGATTTGATCGAGAAACTCGCCAGTGGAGCAGTCAAAGGCACAAAGATCTCCGCTGTTCCTTGGTTCTTCATATACCTAAGAAACGCTGAAATTACTAAAGAAAATCAGCCATCCTAAAACTGACTTTTTAAACGGTTTTTTCAACTGGAAGATGGTAAGAAATTTATCCTACGCAACATATAAACAGCAGCGGCGCCGGACGAAAATTGATGCAGGGCTGGTCTAAAGGACATTCTATTTCAGACAAGCATCAACAAAAGGGATCACTTCTCGAATATCCGGTTGATTTTCGGCGTTTCGCCTCAGCAACTCATAGAGCTGTTAGAAAGCGATCGAAAAAGGCTTCTAAGCCTAGCAAACCTGAAGGAATTTGAACAGGGACGTTTGAGTCGACTGCTCCCTTCGTCCTCGAAGCAACTGACACCTCGCCTGCCTCGCCCCTCGCTACTCAGAAGCTAGCGACGACGATCTTCCACGCGAGTGGACGGACCGAAGAGAGTTCAAATCCTGATTGAGTACGTAAATTTCTGCCTTATTTCGTGCGGTTAAACCTAAAAACTCAGTTTACATCTTGTGCTCACGCACCGTCAATTCAAAGAAGACCTGTTGGAGTGAAGAGAGATCGACTGCAGTCAACTATGGCCAACCGATGGCTTCCAGCGTTACATATGTCACTGGCTACTGCACTGTGGCGGCGTATCGAACTCTGGGACATCACGACAGCAAGGCAACTTTACTTGTCTGTTCGGCCGGAGGAATTGAATGAAGCAGTGGATCGTGCGTTTCTTTAACTAGTTCTCAGCATAAACAAACTTTTTTCAGGCTTTTGAGGGAAGTCACCGAGAACGAAGCTGAGCGATTTGCCATTCGCTCTGTTGGACTCTTATTCTCCGCCTTCTAGCTGAGTTCGTCGCAGCTCGCATCGCTGGTCGCCTCCAGAACTGGCACTAATCGTTAAATTAGCCTTGTTATGTTAGTGTTTAGATAAATAACATTTGTTGTTGTTTTTTTGTGCAATTTGTCAGTCTGTCCAAAGTGTTCATCGATGAATTCAAGGATGACCTGTTGGAGCCAATAGACATGGAGTCACTGAAAATGTGGACGGACCGATGGCTTGCCTTTGTGCGATTTTATGTCAATGATCGTCTTTGGATTTTTTAATCTTTTTTATTCTTTCTATTTTATTCATACAGACGCGCAACCTGTTGAGACAAGCCTCACGTCACGTTCCACGTCGTGATCATGAGTCGGTCAGAGGTTGCGTGGAACACCTATGCCACCAGAATCACTCGAAACGGCCGAAAATGGTCATTTTCGGCAAATCGTGCCTAGATAAGATAGTAATCAACTGCCCCAAGACCAGTGATTTTCTAGGAAATGTAGTCCCGTTTAGTTTTATAACTCAAGACTGAATGTCATACAGCGATTCTGATTTCATCATGCGACGCAAAGGGTTAATGACTGCCGTTGGCTGAATTAAGAAGAACCTCCCTTAATTGACAAGCGATTGAGATACTGTAGTTCTGGCATAGCAAAGGTTTTCAAGTGTGAACTGAACGATGTGAACGATGTGATACAATTTGGTTTTTTGTTGCTTTTCCGATTGCTGGCTGCGTTCAGTTGTTCAGGTGTTTAGTTACGTACAACCACGATTTCCTAATGAACTCACTCCTACAGTTAGTTACAAAAGGAAAATTTATCAGAAGAGCAACACTGATTGTTTCACGATGTAAAGAACGTTATGATACAAAATAAAGACCTATATGGTTAGCTTTAAATTCGGAGTTGTTTCCGACAGCTTTTGGCTGATCTATAATCTTAGCATGAAATGCAAGTGTTACTGTAGTTACAACATCAAAAAATCAAATACGCCGCTTTAATTCCAAAGTTGTATCACAGCGCACAAAGCAATGTGATACAAACTCGGATTTACAGTAACTCTAGGCTGTTTTTCATTGTATTCTGTAGAATATGTGTTTCTAAAACGTTAACAAGTGTTTAAATACTACGATTCAATTGCAAAAGGCGTTAAAACTACAATTTTCGTTATGATACAATCGCCAATCTAGGTTTGATCAGGACTTGTGATTGAAACAACGCGTTCATACAGATCATCCACTCGCAAGGCGCGTGGAAGCAGAGATACTAATTCAGGCAAAATCTTACCGCTAGCACATAAAACAAATTTCAGGCAAATTTTGTCTAAAATTATACGATAGTTTTACATACCGTAGCTGGGGAGTCTTTTGACGCTCTCACTGTTAAGAAAGCTTACAAACAGCAACAGAACCCTCTCTACATTCCGGTATCTTGTGCGTTTAGGTTTGACAAGTAGGTTCTTCCTCTGTTTCCCGTTGCTCCTCGTCGCTATCCGTTTAGTGATCTAAATTCTCATCTGCTGTACAGTGACTCATAGCCACGAGTTAGATAGATTCAATTGTCGCTTGATAATGGTGTGCAGCGCTGTGTGCGTCACGTCATGACAAAAAAAGGCCGCGAGCAAGGGTGTCCTTTTAATGGGAGCCCCATTTCGGTGTTCTTTCGTGCTTGGAACGTTCTTTAACGGTGTTCTGCGGCAAACCCTCAATTGTCCACATCGATGTGCGTTTAGGCCAACGCTTGGAACGAGTTGAATCAGTCCGGCTACACTTAAAGTGCGCGTTTTCAATGTGTGTTCACTGCTCGGCTGTCCGCTTTGCGGCGTTTTTTGAACACTTATCGATTTGTGTCGTCAACGACCTTTTGTTGGCGGACGTTCGCTCGCAATAGACGACGCGCTAGCAGACGGCCGACGTTCGCAAAGTGCATTTTGATTTCGTCGCACATTTTGGCAGCTGAACGAATGTTTTTGGTGTTTACTGTGGCATATGATGCTAAAAGAAGTAATTTTCAGTAACGTGAGTGCACATGTATTCCGTGTAACGTGAGTGTACGTTTTGATCCGATTTTTTGTGGTTTAACTGAAAGTGTCGCGAATAGATTGATTTTCTGCTTTTGAATAATTTAAATATCTCACGTAAACTGCTTTCCTATCGATCGTTCACTATGTCTTGTTCCTCAATGTGATTTTTAAAAAATTATGCAGCAAAACCAGACTCAGACCAACAAACGGAGAATACAAGTTCCGCATTAACAAACACCATTTTGTAGAAGAAAAATGAGCGTTTTTGAGGTTTAAAGGTCAGTGTGTCATCGGCAAAAATCGAAGCTGATGGTGCGAAAAATATTTGTTTGACTACTGGCGGTTATGATTGCTGTTTCCGCAATTTGAGCTCAAATAGATCAAATTCTGTAGTACACTCTGTAGTCGGCGAAATCCAGATGAGTGGTGACAACGGAAACATTGTACAGTGTTCTCTGTCTTTGGCCCTGATGCCAATGTGCTGTTTGCACATGTTAAACGTAATAAATTCGACTATTGGCGCAATCAGGGTTTAATTAGCGCATTGAAATGTACAACTGAGAGCAGTAGGCTTTGCTGCCAACTTGTTTGTGAGCATCTCAAGATCATAAATTGAAGTTTCTGGCACTGTTTTCTGTCTCTTACCTCAATTTTGACTCTTTGACATCGACGGAACAAATTTTATCGATTTAACAATCAAATTAACAGATTATTTTACTGTAAGTTAAAAGGCAGTTCTGTCTGTGCGCTTTACTTTCAATAAACGGTTGGTTAAATACCAGATGTTAGGCTGTTATTTGATTTTTTGTTGCCGCTTGATCTCTTGTATGCTCTTCCAATAGTTTATTTGATTTCTGTTAATTTCTTTCTTTAGATTCAATTCGGTATGAATTCTAATCAACTTTTGTACTCCGAGGCTTGTGCGCCTCAACAACGGCGCCCGCTTTTTCGGGCAAACGTTGCCGTTCCGGTTGGCAAAGAGTGGAACCTCCGTTTCACTTCCACGGCAGCGCTGCCGTTCAAACCGGTTTGACTCACTTTACAAGTACAAATGTGCAAAACTGTTTTAAGGCTTCACCACTCTACAATGTGGTCAAAAGCGTAGGTGACACTGTTGCCGCCTACCTTCGCTATCCAAAGTCGATCGGATCGGCGAAGAAGGTCCCGGACACCTTTAAAACGTCCCAGTTCGTTTTCGAGCTGCCAACCGGCTCCCAATGGTTGCTGGCCGTCAACTCAGCGCCGAAAACGACCGTTGAGTGGGAGGCAACTCCCGAAAGGGAGCATGAGCGCAAGGATCGACTCTTTTTGGAAAACCAAGATGAAATAGCTTGGGTAACAGTAGATAACTTCTGCGTAGACTAATTGCATTGTTTCAGTTGATCATCAAGGCCGACGCAGCTGCCGCCGAGGCCAAGAAAAAGGCGGAAAGAGCAGCGGAGCGAGCGGCGAAGAAACTGGAGGCTGCAGCCTTCAAAGAAGCTCAATTGGCGTCTGCTGAGAAGCCTCCAGTCAAGAAGCGGCCTGTCACCAAAACGACAATTCCGCAGCGCGTGTCGCCTCTGATGCAGCAGCCGCCCAAATCCCCTGCGACAATCCAGCCTCCCGAGCACTTCAAGGCTGTTGCCAAACGGGTGAACGTTCACCAGGAGGCCAAGAAGGCGCGTGCGGATCTTGTATGCGCAAGACAGGCCGTCAAGATGGCCATCTCAAACGCAAACCGCAAAGTGGCTTCGCGCACCATTGTTCCTCCGCCGTCCTCTGTGAATCTCGCCTCGCGTTGTCAACGCAATGCTGCGAAGGTTGCGTATTCAACCAGCACAAACTCTCCGCCTCGGCCACGTTTCTGCAACGAAGCAGACCGATCGGAGCCTTTGTCGTCGCCGTTAAAGGTATACAAAGAGTAATTTTGCTAAATTCTAACCGCTTTTCATTTAGCGATCGAAAAGCGGCAAAAATGGTCGTCGCTGGACGTTTGCGTCGATCGCCAAACGTGAGTTACTGTGTCAGAAACAGCGCTTAATTCGACTAAAAATTTGGATTAAAATATGACCGCACTTGGATAGCTCTACTAGTGAATCGAGGCCAAAACTAAATCAAAGAGGTCGGATTGAGGGCTTGAGAGATTGAGGGATTGGATGGAGGGCCAAAACGTTTTTATTCTGAATCGTTCATATCTTCTCACACACCATTTTATTTCCCAAAAACAAAGAGATTAAGCAGAGGTTGGCGCGAAGCCTGAACGCCTACACAGCCTGGTAAGCCAAAACCTAAGATAATCCGGCAAAATCCGTTCACCAGCAGCGTTATAATCTCAATTTTGACCGATGCTCTGCTCTGCTTAGGTTGGCTGGTTTTGTAGTTTTGCCTGTTTTTCTGACTTATCAGGCTTTGGAGAACTCGCAGCAAATGCGTATTTTTAGCCCCAATTCGCGAATAGAGCCAATTGGTTGCTTAAATCAGATCACAAAAGTTGTGTTTTTTTTGAGAATGTTTGTGGCTTTTTTTCTCTTTCAATTTCTCTCTCAGACTCAGGTTACTGTGTCAGAAACAGCGCTTAATTCGACTAAAAATTTGGATGAGAATATGACCGAACTTGGATAGCTCTACTAGCGAATCTAGGAGTTATAATCTCAATTTTGACCGAGGCTTTGCGCTAAGATCTGCTTAGGTTGACTGGTTTAGTAGTCCGCTTTTTTTAGCCAATAGCCAATTCGCCAATAGAGCTTAAATCAGATCACAAAATTTGTGTTTTTTCAATAGAATTTTTGTGGCTTTAGTTGTCTCATTGTTGTTTTCAATTCTAAACTTTGAATTTCAAACAAAATTTCTCTCTCCGTAATTTCTAAATCAAATTTTTCAGGATTTGATCCAGTTGCTGCTCTTCACAATGCTCTTCTCTTCGGCCGGTAAGTTTTTGACATTCAATTACTCACTCAATTCATTCACAAATCAGTTGTTTTCGGATTTTTTTTTCCTCAAAGAGTTGTTCCCAGTCGTTACACCTTAGCAGATCAAATTTTTGGACAATTGCTTGTAGGCTCATAGGTCCTTACGATTCCATTCGTGATAACCCTAAAGTTTCTTTAATAAGCGCCCACTTATGCTTGTTTTTGAACCAATTCCAAATGCGTGTTCTTAAAATTGAACACTCTAACCGGTCTTGAACAGTAATGAAAACGCAGGTTTTTAGCCGAAAAACGATGAAAATTCATGATTTTTCGGTTGACTTCAACTTTGAATTTTCGACGAGCGTAGGGAAAACGCGATTCTGCAGCAAACGGTCAAAATATTACCGTAGTGTGCATCCCAATCAATCGCTGGAGGACTATCAATTTTCTAGGAAAAGTAGCCCGCAAAGTGTTATAGCGACTGTACGAATTCTGATTTCACCATCGAGGACGCAAGGGCCGATTTAGTGGGTTTTTCCGATTTTTTTCACAAAAATCTGAGGCTTGTTTTTAGAGCGATTTTACTCTGTGCCTTTAACAAGTCCAAATCGATAAAAAAAAATTCGAATATCAGCCATATCTTTGTCTAATAGTGACTACGTTAAGTATAAAGTCTTAAGTCAACAATTCAAACCTTTATAGAGGTTTGAATTGTTGACTTCAAACCAAAACTTCAAAAAGTTTCAGATTTTTCACTATTTATAACAAACTAACAAAGAATTCACAAATAACAGCTGTTGACGTTCAAAGCGATATTGCAGGCGAAAATAACAAAAGCTATCAAACCATTAATCCATATGAGACCGTTCTGTTTCTGCTAACAATGACCATAATGGCTGATTGATTGTGTCTTTCAGTCTCGTGCACTGATCACATGCTGCACCACAAGGTGGACAAATTCGCCAAACTGGAACACATACAACGAGAAGTCTCAATTGGAGACGCCTTTTGGTTGAAAGACAGAAGAATGGTGTCACCAAGAATGGCAGCTTCACTGATCAACTATGTGGTATTCTTTGATTCGGTAACCGCTAAACTCTCCTCCTGTGTAATTTAGGTGGAGAAGCACAACGCTCACAGCAACACGCGGGTTTCACTCGTAATGGACAGCACAGTTCATTCTGGAACGGACACGCTGTGTGCAGACGCCAAATCGGAACTCGCTTTTGAGGGAGAAAGAAAGAAGCGCGTCGTTGTTTATGTCAACTATAGGCCCGTCGAATATACGGTAATAGCCGTGTCTGCAGACCGAATTGAACACCGTGAAGTTGGTTTTTTAAACTCTGCTTTTCGGACGCTCTTTCACTGTATTATAGGGAAACCCTAAAGAGTCTGATTGGAGCGAGAAGCAACTTTTGAAAAAGATGGGATCAACGCTCCAGGAATGTTTTTTCACAAACATCGATGGCGTCAGTGCTGGTGGCCAGGCACCTGCTTCCAGTAGCGAATTTTCATGGACAGCGATTGATATGAGCTTTCCGCTATTGGCTGCTCTACTGGAGGACGTTTTCGCGGCGATGGGACATCACGCTTGCGTTGATCGCGAGCAACTAAAGTAAATTTATGAATATTTTGCAAATCTGGAAATGATTTGTTTAGAGCGTCGGTGGAGCGCTATTTGGAGAACGCAGTCGCAAAGAAATGGGAAGAATTTGAGGCGCTGGAACCGGAAATTCCAGAAGATCTCGTAGAAGAATTTTTTCCATTTTATGACGACAAATACAGAGAAGCACAAAACTCCGGGAAAACGGTGCTCCAAATCTTCACCGGCCAACTGGTATCGTGTAGCGCCGTTTACTATCTTATTTGCATTATTTAGAAAGCTCGCTATTCGTTTGAGGACTCCCCATTCAGTGTACGCGCAGCCAAAGAATATGCCCACGCTCTGAGAGAAAACGATGCTGATGCTCCAGCATTTAAAGCGTTCCTATCTGACGGTAACAAATTTTATTTCAAACAGATTGCATTCTTGACGTTTCCTAAACGCAAAAACGGTATCTTTCTTGAATGAAACTTGAAAACATCGTGGTTTTTTCTAGGCATTTTCTAGAAAATCACTACTTTTGACGTGATTGATTGCATTTGCGAGTCGGCTCGTTTTACGAAAATCCCATCGAGCCGGTTATCGAGCCGGCTTAATATCCACTAAAGTTGACTAAATTTGCCTGTTTTGTGCGTTGAACAGTTTATTTGTTTGATTTGGTTTGAAAACAACGGAAACATTCCGATTGTCAAAAATCCCATTGAGCCGAGCCACGAGCCGGCCGGCTCGATTTCCGGCTCGTCGACTTCTCTGCTATTAACAAAAAAAACTAAACCACAAAAGCAGTAGGTTTAAGCGGAGCTTAGCGCGAAGCCTACGTTAAACAACGTGACGATATGAAAGGTCGACCTTGAATAGGTCTAGAATGGCCATGGAAACACATGTTTGTGGCAGAAAGGCCGAAAAAACGACGAAATATCGATTTGTGCGGTTGCCGCGAACGGTTAAGTCTACGATTGCTCAGCGAATGCCAAATTTTTGAGTTTTTTCGGCCTTTCTGCCGCAAATCTGTTTCGATGGGTCGGTCGAGACCAATTCTAGGTCGCGGTCAGAAGAGAAGAAACCTCGAATTGGTCTAGAATGGTTATTGCAACACAGGTTTGTGGCAGAAAGGCCGCAAAAATGACAAAATATCGATTTGTGCTTGTTTGATGCAAGTCGGCAAAAATTGTATTAATTAATTCAATTTTTATTAATAAATTAGTATTCATAAATAATTTTTTAAATTCATTTTTTAGGCTTTTATAGTTTATAGATTAAATATTCTAATTTGTGGAGAGTCAAGACTTTTGTGGTTACGATGATTTTTGAGTATTGTGC
Source organism: Steinernema feltiae (assembly GCA_007213375.1). Lineage (NCBI taxonomy): Eukaryota > Metazoa > Nematoda > Chromadorea > Rhabditida > Steinernematidae > Steinernema > Steinernema feltiae. Next base: position 68,765 of record MQUG01003288.1, read on the forward strand.
AGGTTAGAGACAAAACTAACAAATCGTGAACTAAATGATGAATTTGTTTTGTTAAATAATTCACCATCGAGGTCGCAATTGTGGCCGATTGTGGGGTAGACGAAATTCCAGATAACTCTTAGACTTTTGTCTCTATCTCTGTAAATCAAACTTAAAAACTTTGTGTGGTTTGCTGAATTTTTCTGAATTCTCGAGCTCTGAATTTCGCCTGGGCGGAAACTCCCTAGTAAATTAGTCGTTAAGCTAAATTAAGCTAATTTTAATCATTGATTTTAAATAAAGTTTTGCAGGTTTGCTATTGGTGGCCATTGATCAAGGAGATCACTGTATCGGACATATTTTTGCCTTGAAAGAGAAGGAAAAGATTGTCAGGGATTTATATAACCACCTCAGTATGTATTCCTGTGATTGGATCGTGCAATTGCAAAGTGAGCAAGAATTTGCGGTGACATTTGCCGAACAGTGGCACAAGAGGACTCACATGGCGTTGGGATTGAACGATAAAAGTCTCTCCAGCTACAAGTAAGTTCTTCAATTATGCGCTTAAAGCAGCGTTCCTGTAACGCAGTTTCACCGTTTTCTCCCCTTCTTCCAGCTTCAGTTCACTTTTAATCACTCAACAATCTTTGCAGGTCAGTATTTTACGAAGGACTTTGGCATCACATTCGTGTCCGGACTAAGCGAACAAGTAAGTTTGTTATTTGCTGTTGAGTCATTTTATCAGCGCGATCTTGGTCGCGAACTGTCAATTAATTCTCAATTTATCAAGCAGTTACATGGTGGAAAGTGCTTTGCGTTTTTGGCGCTTGCAATGCGGAGTTTAAGATTACAGGGCTTGCAAGCAGTGAAGCCAAATTTTCTGTTTTTTAAGTTATTTTTGTTGGACTCGAAACTCAAAAGTGATCGACTTCACGGTTTCACCTTTTCATTGGAAAATTTAAGGTTAAAACTCCTAGTTCTAACTAGTAAAATGAGCCAAATTAGTAAGTGTGGTTAAAGGGACAGATAGAGGCGGCCACAAATCTGTGGTTTCACGGCATTTCGTGACAAAGTAGTCTGCTATTGGATCAACAAAGAGGCTCGTCTGCAACCGTATTCACCTCTTCTCTGACCAATCGCAACGAAAAACATGATAATCAACTCACAAAACGCGGTTGTCCTAGCTGGAAGCGAGTTCCGTCGTGCGTTGCCGCTGAATCGCAGAAAATCTGAAAAAACGAAAAGAAGCACGGAACGCCTCGAGCAATCGATAGCGAGCAAACGCGACCGCCATCTGCTGTGAGCGTGTGTTCGATATTGATTTTTTGAGTGTTTTTCTGTGGTTTGTGTGCTCACAGAACCGATTGGAGCGCAAACAAATGCGCCTGAATGCCTTTTGTGTTGACCAATCGGCTAATTTTGAGCGGCGGCATGACCTGAGCGGAGATGGCGCTTACTTTAAATCGCATTGCGTCAAATAAAAAGTGTGCGAAGTGAAAGTGGTCACAGGTTCGATCCTCAGACAACGTAATCATTTTTGTTTAGTCTGAAATTCTCTTTTACACGCTAAAAATCTCTTAAAGCGCCTTTTAAACGATTGTGCTTGGTCGTACAGCAACTAAAAACTATAAACTTCCTGGGTTTTGAACCTCCGACTTTTCGCGCACCTTTTTGGCATCAATCATTTGTAAAATCAACACATCGATTGCAGCGATCAGCGCAGCGGATTTCTTGGAAAGCGTCGCCAGTATGCGGGACGCTCACCATCCTAGGAATCCCTGGAATGCGGATTCAAAAATAATGACTCGGTGCTATGTTCACCTTGACTTCAACGTTGATGCACCGTGTGAACAAAAGCCCTGAACGTCATTAGAGCGGAGATGGTAAGTGCTTTGTGGATGCAACAGCACGGCGAACAAACGGTGAACGGTTTAGAAGGAGCCAGAAAACTTTCTGCCGCTGCGGATGAAAGCGCCGACCGTTATTGAGCGTCCTGTTGAAGAGATGAACGACGAAAAAGCGTTTTTAACGGAAATCTTCCGTTTCTTCGATGAAGCCCAGCCCACAGATCAACAACTCGCCGTTTTGAAGTGAGTTTGCTCTTTGTTGCACTATGGCTTTCACGTGAACGCTTGCAGAGAAGCTCTCCTAAAGTACCTAGACGCCACCTACGCTTCCCGAAGAAGCTGCAAGAAATTGAAAGGTGAGTCCGATTGGTAAAAGTAGGCTGATTTTTGGGAAACGTTTGTGGAACGAGATAGATGGTTAGAAGCGCAATCGCTAGAAAGTTGATTGGTCTTAAAAAAAATTAAATTTCGATTAGCTCCTGACGAGAAAAGCCCAAAAATAGACGATTTTTTGGCCATTTTTGGTACGTGAGCTTCAAAATTTTAATATCTGTTTGGGGATTCATCAGATCGACTTCATGTTGGGCTGATGGTTATAGTCAAGGCTTTAACTTGAAAATTTTGTTTTATTTTTGATTTTCGTTTTGAGAGCCGAGAAAAAAAGTTTGTCAGTCTGTAATTGTGTTTTCTGAGGTTGTTAGCTTGTTTAATAGCTTGATCGATTGGTATTGTCGACATCAAACTGAACTGTACTTTGTAAAGTTCGCACCGCCGGCCGAAAGTTCGGTCAGCGCCGGGCGTTTTCAACGTGAATTGCCACCTCGGGGCTTGCGTTCGGCCCGCAAATCGTTCATGATGATCTAGATTGAAAGCCGAGGGCACAGCGACCTTCGTAATGCTTGAATGCATGTCTGTTTGCAATTTGGAGCTGATTGGCGACATACAACTTGAGTTCTATAGATTTGGACTGAAGAGAGGACTGACCGACCGTCGATGTGACTAATAAGTCCATCTGAATGGATTTTCAAATGAGATCTGCTTTCGGTAGTGCTAGAAGGCCTGGTAAACGAGAAACAACACCAGATTAGCGAAGAAACAGCTGGAAAACAGCAAAACGCAAGCAGAATTCATTCAAATTCTATCGAAGTCAAGTTGCATATCGCCAATCAGCTCCAAATTGCACACAGACATGCATTCCAGCATTACGAAGGTCACTGTGCGCTCGGTTTTCAATATAGATCATCATGAAAGATTTTCGGGCCGAACGCAAGCCCCGAGGTGGCAATTCACGTTGAAAACGCCCGGCTCAGACCGAACTTTCGGCCGGCGGTGCGAACTTTAGAAAGAACAGTTCAGTTTGATGTCGACAATATTGAATAGATCTAACAAAACATTTCCTAGATTCAGTTTTAGATTTAGTTTGTGGTTGGGTCCCGGCGCGAATAGGCCGTTTTCAACTTTAGTTTGTCTGTAGAATTTTGATTTTTATGATCGTTTTTAGAGGCGCTATTGCGTTCGCAACTCTGTGCTTGTTGACGCAGAAATAGTCAGTTTAGCCGATCAAAATTCTCAAAATCTATAATTCAAGTTTAGCTACACTGATTTAATTCAAATTTCAGAACAACGCTCCATCAAAGGTTTTGTTGACCTCTGCGAGTCCGCGCCATACGAGTTTGAAGTGATCCCGGTCAATGACGACGTCGATTCCCGCCCGAAGAGAACAATCACAGACCGAAATGTTCCACAAGTATTTCGGCTCAAAGAGGACACGACCTTCAGTAAGGAAAACCTGGATAGCCTGCTCTTCGGCATTGAAGATGCCCCTCTGCCAGAGTCCGTTTTCGAGGCGCTGATTAAGCTACTGGTAGGCCAATGAAGACGCAATTTTCCCACAACGCAATTTCAGAACGACCTTGGAGGCCCAGAGTTTGTTGTTTGCTACGGCAAACGAACCAAATGCCTCGCGGCAGGCTTACTCCCGATGACTGAACATCACAGCAATGTGTTCATTGAGAAAGAAGGCGGAAAGTACAGAGTGAACATTCTTCTATGCTCACCTTTGGCAAACCTGCGAAAGGAAGTGTGCAAACTTCACCACGCGGTACGATCAATAATTCCCTGTTTCGCTCATCTTTTCAATCTATCATAGGGCAAAGCGTTCGAAGGCAGAGTAAAGGGTGACACCAATACGCTGTTTAAGAACGCGTACAATCCGCATTTGAGCGAAATAGGAGAAAGCGACAGCATCCCAAACACCCAGGATTTGAGGCTCGAAGAAATTTTGTTTTTTGTTCATAAACTTCGCTACAGCTCCTTTCCGCCCTACTCAGCACTCGAAAAGCTGTTCACCGCCTCGAGGGATGCCAGCGGCAACACTGAAATGAGGTAAGTGAATGGGGTACTGAAAAGACAATTCACAGGTTCATTCTAGGAAATCGCTGAGGTACTTTACGTTCTTCAAATCCTTGCGTTTGAGTCGGATGTTCGTCAACGTCATCAGTATGTTTGCCACTGGTTTACTGCCTACAAGAGAGCGCTTTCAGGGACTCCGTTCTACAAGCATCTCACCGAAATGACTAGGAATAACCACGCAAAATGGGAGGATGTGGCTAGGCGAATAGCCAGTAATTCAGATCGAGCCCCAACACTGCAAGATGTGACCAACTTCGCTAAGGCACTGACCGTGAGTCAATCTCTCCTAGTCTCTAAAAATCAGTTCCAATCAAAAGTCAACTGTTTGCAGTCGAAAGATCGGATTTTACTAGAATGATAACTTTTGTCGCGTTTAGAAATCAAGATTTTAATATTAAAATTATGCTAGGCACATTAGTGAGAATTTGGTTAGCAGAATAGCAGAATAGCAAAATAGGAGAATTTTCTATTAAATTATCAGTAACCTAAGTAGGAGTTAGAAATTCCTTTAACTAAACAACCCGAGAAAAAACACGAGAAAATTTGTGATTAATCCCTCGATTCGGTGGTAACTGCTGTTAACGCCAACCGTGTACGCTCGGAAAGTACCGCTTTCAGCAATCTGAGCCAAACAGGGACTAAACCAAATATGAAGAAATATGAGGAATATGAAGAATATGCTAAATATAAAGACAATTGGCAAAACTCCTGCCACAAAATGAGAAAACTATCATTTCTGCAATTTTGATAAAGCAGATGAGGGTTAAGCGCTAGTTTTAGCCGATTTTGGTAGATTACATACCTTACTGTGAGACTCAGAGCGCCGACTGTTCAATCATTTTCCTGTGATCTCCTAGAATCAGTTCAGAGCGACTATTTCTGGTCTGCTCCTCTCAGTGGTCATGACCTGATTGTCAACCGCGCACGTCCAACCCTAAGATCTCATTTGGCTTTTGCTCAGAGAATCAACGCTTTAATTCGGTTGATCTTAATCTTCTTCCTAAAAGGAATATTACGACCTGGGCACTGGCAAAGTCCTCAGCCGGAAACTCTCCCCAACGGGCAATTCCACTCCATGCTCCATGCCGAAATATTGATAAAGCAGACTTCTCTTTGTCCGTCCACCATCGCTGTACGCCTCCTTCAGGCTCTGGCCGTTGCATTTCTGCAAGCAGATGATCGCTCTCCACGCTCGACTGTTCTCGACTGACTTGTTCAGATAGTCGTATCGCATTGCGAGTATCATTTCCACTGACATCTCCGGCGCCTTTGCGTTCTGCTCCTGTTTCCAGTACTTGATGTTGAAGTTGTTCACTAACGCACTTGTGTCACCTTTCGGATAGTTCAACACCACGAATCCAATTGGCACCATTTCGTACTTCTCTGCCAGGCGCTGCGCTGTTTCCTCCGCGACGTTGACGTTCACCGATCGAGGTTTGAGGTCATAGGGACAATTCTTGCTTCGGAGCGCCTCATAAGCGGCCGAAACGAAATCCAGCGAGTAGTTTGTGAAATGATCGGATTTGAATAATTCAAATCTATCGGATCGGCAGAAAGAAATCAACAAATCTTCGAGATTCCATCGTAGAGGTTTGCGTTCTACAATGATTAAGGAACGCAAAAACTTGGATTGCAACATGCGCGCAACAAAATCGATGTATAGTTGAGGGCCGTAGCCGTCTGGTTCGCGGAATTCAACGCGGATTCCTTCGAAACGCGGTTGGAATCCGTCCAGAGCGCGTTTCACCTTTGCTAGTATATCTTCTTCACTTTCCTGCATCTCTGAACGGCACCACACATTAAGAGTCAGAAATCTCCCGTAGAAACGATCGGAGATCCGACAAAGCAGATCGAAGGCTTCTTCTATTGGGTCAATTATTTGATGTCCTAGGTCCATGTAAAACATCGTGTTTTCCGACAGCTTTTCCGTGTGTATTGGATCACTTGGATAGACACTTTCTACGTATCTCTTTTCCACGGTTCCATTGTTGCACACAAGTTTTCCCAACCTGCAAAATGAAGTGTCTAAGTAGAAAATGCTGCCAGCGCCTCTGAAAAAGTCTCCCCACGTCCCTGTGAGGGTGGAGAGGTTCAGATGGTCGGCGGTGAATCGCTTTCTTCCAGCGATTTGATCGATGACGTCGTTGACGATTTCCGGAGCCAGAAAAGCGAATGCGGTCTTCATTGTGGTCACATAGGCTGCATGTTGGCCTCCTTATATGGGTAGTTGGGCACTGCTAGAAGCATTGCATCTAGTTGTCTCTAGTCCAGGTGTTAGGTGTGAATTTCAATCGTCTAATTAAACATTTTTACTAAAATTTTTATTAAAATATTTACTAAAGTTTGTTTTTAATACAAAGGTTTTTTAATAGAAAATTTGAGGTTTAAGAAGAATCATAAGTAAACTGATTGTATTGAAAAACAACTTTCAGGGTAAAACGGTGAGTTTCGATGAGGCAAAGCAAGAACTTTTGGTTCAAGGCATAATGTTAAAGGTGAGTGTAATAGCATATTACAGTTCACAATCCACCAAAATTTCAGTTTACGGATAATACACTTCCGACAACTTTCACCGATCCATGCCAACTTGCATCTAACACACCGTTGTGCATTCTGTTCGCCGCATCGGTTCTGGAGGACGAAATTAATATGCAGAAATTGGCCGCATTCGACGAGGAATTTGTCAGGTAAACCAGATTTAAAACTTTCAATACATCTTCATTCATTTAGAACGCTGCTCCATGGATTCGTCTACGGCGAACAATTCAAAAGTAAGCGTTTGAATTTGCCAACTCTGCAAGTCTAAAACAGATCCAGTTGTTGTCAGGTGGTTAACTTAATCCGCTGACCACTGCACGCTTCTTTTGGGCCTTTTTTAAGCCAAAAATAGAGAAGAGAAAATTGGCGAAACTTTCGCCGTAAAGTGAGAAAACGACCATTTCTGCTAATTTTGTGGAGTTGAAAACGGGTCGGAATTGAATCACATTAAGCGCTTGTTTTAGCCGATTTTGATGGATTAGATACCTAAATTTGATGCTCAGAGCGCAATCTTTTCCCTGTAACAGGTAGAGCGCCACTGAATCAGCCCAGAGCGACGATTTCTGTTGTGCTCCTATCTTATTGCGCGTTGCTCTCGCGGCTTTAAGATAGAAATTAGTATAAAGAGATTGTGATAGTTACTATTGTTGCAAACTGCACAAACTGTTCTAAGCTGAAGCTAATTGTTGATCCGATTCAGGTCAATGCTGCCGTCTAGAAGACGCGATCAATGCTGGTGAATACGCGCCTAACAAGTGCACTTCCTCGTAAGTCTACTTAGCAATCTTCTAAATAATGGGATTTATGTTCAGCTTCCACGGCTGGAGAATGTACACTTCGGATAAGAAGGCGACAAAAAATGCTGCTGCAAACGCACAAGATCCAACGGTCGCAGCGAACGAAGACGAAAAGGAAGAAGCTGCGGACAAGGCAAAGGGCACAGAAGAGTATTTTGAGTGGATCGACGACGAATGGAGAACATTCAGGAAGTTGAAGGATGCGAAGCATTCAAGATTCGGGAACACAATTGCGGGTCAGTGCTTCCTTCCTGCTCCCGCTGCTGCTGCTGCAGCTCCGGCTCCTGCTGCACCTCAGGCTGCTCCTGCACCTCAGGCTGCTCCTGCAGCTCCTCAGGCTGCTCCAGCTTCTCCAGCTGCTCCTGCAGCTCCTACTCCCAAACCCAAATGCGAATCGATCAACGATCAGAAATCGACGGGTGATCAGCTCAACCCACCGCACGCCCATTCCAAGTGCTTCCGGTCAATCTTGGAAGGATTCCTGTCGGAGATGGCGACAATGTTCTTCTCCCGACACACGATGCCTTTGATGGATTTCCTTCCTGACCGCACGCTCGCACTCACCTTCGAAAGTATGGTCGGACGAGTCAAACTTGGAAAAACGCAAGACGTCGACTGCTCGTCCTACGACTTCTTCACCGCGATGTTCATAGGTGCGTTTCAATTCTGCATTTTCACACTTTTCAATCGTCAATTCCAGAGAAATTCTTTGTAAAATTCGCGAGGATGTACGTCCCGGAGAGAAAGGAGATCTTGCGCAACCTCATTACCGCCCAGACCAGCCAGATCCCATTGCACCTGAATATGGAGGACCTGCTGGAGGGCTTCTTCAGCCAGTATCAGCAAGTCATGTTTGTGACGCGCCCGCTGACGAAGCCCACCCAGAGTCACTTCACGTATATGGAAGATCTCGTCTCAAACAAGAGTAAGGATTGCAGTAGTTGGGCGTTCGCTCTAGTTCGCTTCTTCAGACCACTACGAGATCCTGGCCAACTTGCTGGACGAGCGCAAGCTCTATGGCGTGACCGAAGGTCTCCTTGTGATGACGTACAGCGAAGCTGCCCGCTTTGGAAACGTGGTCACAATTGATGGAACATTCGCAACCAAGGCCATCCGAGCTGCCGGATTCATGCACGAAGGCACGCTTCGGAAGAACGTTCACCAGAAGGTGTCGGTTACCTTTAAAGGAGGATTCGTCTGCAAAGGAGACATGAACCATTCGGTAATTTTTAAATCTAGATTTTTGCGTTTTAAAAACTGAGATTGCAAGGCCAACAAATGTGCCGAAGTAAGAGGGAGATTGAAATTTGACTTATTTCTTAGAAAATTAAAATTTCTCGCAAAGCTAAAATTGTGACAAAGGCAGGATGAGATTGTTTTTTGCATTTTTGACAAAAATTGTGATATAGACATTTAGCGATGGTGCGTCTAACCGCTTCAATGGACAGTTGACAAACCGCTTCAATAGGTCGTATTGATTTAGTGCCACATTTAGCGCCAATTTAGCCATGTTTTTAATTCAATAATTTTTAGTTCAAAAAACGATTTTGCGCGTTTAGAACCATGACGACGAGCACAAAAATGCGCATCTTGAAAGATCTTTCTTATAGAACCACGTGCGTACACGGCTGCTTCTTTTAACGCTAACCTAGCCTGTTACGTGGCCATCCCAGCTCCCCTGTATGACGGAGGGATGACCGTGAACTAGGGCCAAAATTGTGCCAAAAGCAGGATGAGATCGAAATTTGCAGACGAAATCGGTGATTTAATTACTTAGCGTAGCGCTTTAGAGGCGATTGAGACGCCAATTTTTTGTTCAAAACGATTTTGCGCTATTAAAAACAGAAAAACGCGCATTTCCTTTTAGAACCACGCGCATACGCTGCTGCTTTTTTCAGCTCTAACCTAGCCTGTTACGTGGGCGTCTCTGCCTACCTGCCTCAATCAATCGCTAATCGCAAATTCCTCAATTACGAATTTAGTTCCAACACACCAAAAACGGAGGGATGACGACGTGCTACAAGGACGACGCTTAAAACACGCAACTCCGGTGCACGTTCGTCCCCGACGTGTTCATGGTCAAACTGGCAAAAGAGACGATCACCGGTGAGAACTTCCGCGCACCCACAGAACAGGAATCCGAGGCTATTTGGACGAAGCTGGAAACGGACGTCTACGACGGCTGCACTACTGAACAGAAAAGCCTTGTGAAGACCGCATTTCTTGCCATTTCCAAAGCGGCGAGCACAGAACATCATAGCTTGAAGGACGAGCTTTAATTTGTGTGATTTTGAATTAGAAATTGTGTTTTGTAGTAAAATGAGCCAAATTAGAAAGTGTGGTTACAGGGACAGACAGATCTGTGGTTTAACGGCATTTTGAGACATATTTTGTTAACGCCGTCAAAGTAGTCTGCTATTCGACCAACAAAGCGGCTCGTCTGCAACCGTATTCACCTCTTCTCTGACCAATCGCAACGAAAAACATGATAATCAACTCACAAACTGCGGTTGTCCTAATTGGAATTGCGAGTTCCGTTCGTGCGTTTGCCGTTGAAATCGCAGAAAAGTCTGAAAAAACGACCAAAGCACGGAACGCCACGATCAATCGATAGCGAGCAAACGCGACCGCCATCTGCTGTGAGCGCGTGTTCGATATTGATTTTTTGAGTGTTTTTCTGTGGTTTGTGTGCTCACAGAACCGATTGGAGCACAAGCAAATGCGCCTGAATGCCTTTTGTGTTGACCAATCGGCTAATTTTGAGCGGCGGCATGACGTGAGCGGAGATGTCGCCTTTTAACCGCAATTGAGTCAAAACAAGACAGTCTGAACCATTGGTCAAACAAAATAGAAGAAATCGTTAAAATTCACTTGACCTATCGCGCGCCAATGCAAGCATGGAAAGACAAACAAACGATCGAAAGCAATTTTTATTACCGGGAAAATGGAAAGAAATTCGCTCAAACGAAGAAGAGATGCATCTGACCGGAGAAGGACTCGCATCCGGCGACCTTCGCGGTCTCCACGAGGTAAAAGCGACGTTCCGAGTCGGTCGGATGCTCGCGGACAAAGCAGGAGACGTCGTTCTTGAGGAGATTCTGCAGGATTCTGAGCCGATTCGTATCGAAGGCGGTAATCTGCGCGGCGAATTCTTCAAAGTCGCATTTCTCGAGTCCGAAGAGCTCTCGGAATCCGGCTGCGTCCTCTGAGGAGACGACGAGGCGTCGGCTGGTGATCGGCTCGCTTCCCGACATCCACGACTCCACGAGGATCTTCGTCAGGCGCGGCGAATCGTAGAAAAGCGTTTTCTCGCCCTCTTCGCACCAGAATCTCATGAACGTGGAATCGAGGCGCGCGTTCTTTGCGTCGACGACCCTCGCGTTTCTGATCAACTCGGAGAGGAGCACCTCAGGGAGCTCCGGGTCAGAAACGAACTCAACTTCGTCAATCTTCATCGCGGAAGGCGCGTACGCGGTGAAAAACTCCGAAATCAGCGTCGGCTCCGCCGAGGAATCGAATCTGCGCTCGTTTCTCAGCGAGAAACGCGTTTGCGCGCCTTTTTCGTCAACGCGACGATCCTCTCCATCACGTTGTCGATGTCCTTGACGGAATTGAGAACGTGGCCGCATTCCGCCGTCTTGAGAACAACCTTCAGGAAGCCAATTCTTCCGTTTGCGGCTTCTTCTTCGACCACAGCGAGGTTTCTCTCGACCAGCTCGTTGGTCGCGAAAACGTCGCCGATTCCTCCCAGCGAGCACATGGCGATCTTGACAGCGATTTCTCCCGGTCTGCCGTCGAAGGGCGACACGTCGATCTGCACGCGTTTCTGAGGCCGCCGCGCAACTTCTCCGCCGACGAGGCGCGTGGCGAAGTCGAATGCTGAGCAGAGAAGGTCCATTTCAATTGTTCGGGATGCCGGAATGATAGGAATCGAAAGCTTAAATGGATTGAAAGCGATGCTTCAAGCGCCACTCGCATCGCTTTCGCTGCCGGAAGTGATCGAACTGCGAGCAGATCCGCTCCAATATCTTTATCACATGATTAAATTAACATCTACGAACAAATCGGTTCTCTTCGAGGGAGTCATTCAAATCAGCGAACGCACGTCTCACATCAGTCTTCTTGAACTCCAGTGGTTTGATGTGTTCTGGCCTGCTTCTGGAAGTCCTGTTTCGTGCTAAAAAGCAACCAAAATCACTGAAGATCAAACTGATTCATTAACTAACCTCGGTCATGATTCTTGGCGTTCGCTATTGGAACCAACGTCGACGGTGTTGACTGCTTCAGTGGCGCACCGTACTTTAGAATTCCCGCGGTTCCTGTCGGAGTGCTTAAATCTAGCACCGGGATAGCCACTGATGTTCCCGACGCTCCAGTTGACAACGTTTGGGCTAACGATGCAATAACAGTTTCCAAATGCACGATTCGCTCATCTTTGTCGGCCAATTCCTTCTTCATATCCACCATTTCGTTCTTCATCTCCTTTATGATGTCCTCTAGTCGTTGGAACCTGTCCGATTCACTATTCTTCGCTCTTTCCGCTCTTCTCGCTGCGATCAATTGGCGTCCTCGAACAGAAGGTGCAGCGGCTTCACATGGGGCTGGAACAGGAGGTATAGGCGGTCTCGTTACAGAAGCCTTTCGCAGAATAGACTTGTAACGTTGCTCTGGTGCAGGATTGCTCTGTTGATCTTGTTTCTTGTCCAAAACACCCTAAAATCAACTAACCATAACCCGATTATACGAGCACCAAGTGATACCTCGACAGTTTGAGAATACGGTACCGTTGAACCGAACGCGACGGTCTTCTTTCGCGGATATAATCTTGCGGTCGCATCATATGTGTCTCTTCTGCTAGGACGTAGAGAAGTTGATCGCCCCGCCGCCTTGGGCCTTCGAGGGAGAGAATTCTGAGGCTCCACATCGGCCGTTCTTTCGTGAGAACGGATTTCCGATATCAGTTCACACTCCATCGTCTACAATGATGAAAATGGGCTTCGCGTTGGAAACAAGCGCGAAGATGATAGCGTCTAGACACAAAGCGAACAAACGCGAAACGACCACGATGGAGCATATACTGAACGTTTAACCGACACGAAAACGTGAAATAACGCAGCGGCCGCTTAGAAGCAGCGAATCCGAATACAAAACGCTTGGAATCTCGAAAATAGCGATAAACTCGCGTCGCAACTTGCATTAACTTCACAACGGCGCATTTGCCGCAAATTTTTGCTGATTTCGTGGCAGGAGCACTGGGAAACACCCCATTTTAATGTTGTGTTCCATGATTCAGCCGGTTTCTCTGCTCGAGGCTTATTCGTAATCGTGAATCGTGTTCAGGGCGCCTCATTTACTCACGCACAGACAACCGAAACAATGCATTTCGCGCAAAAACTGATTAAACATGAATTGGCGGTTGTATCATTACGAGTATTGTAGCTCGATAGTTCTTTCAAACGGCGTTTTGCATTTGAACTACTATTTTAAAGCTATGTAAGAACCACATAATCTACAAAAAATAAAAATGAAAAACAGCTCATTAGCATAATTCCGAAAAATTGTATCGCATTGCTTTTTACGTTGTGATACAACTTTGCAAATAAAAAAGGGTACTTGTTTTTTGATGTAGAGACTACTTTAACAGTTAAATGTTGTTCTAAATAACAATAAAGTCAAAAGCTATCAGAAACAACTCCGAATTTAAAGCTAACCATATAGGTCTTTATTGTATCATAACGTTCTTTACATGGTGATACAATCTTCAATGTTGCTCTTGAGAGGCCAAATTGCCATAAATTAGTCTAAATAAGGTCGAACGATTGAACGCAATAGGACGTTTCTTCTGCGAAAACTACCCACATTTCGTATGAAAATTAAGTCAACTGGCATCCGATCGAATGTGTGAAGTTTACAGTTGGTTAGGAAATGTCTCATGTTCATTTGCAGCCGATGTGACAGCTCTTGCGCGTCGTTTCAATCAATTGTGAGTGGATATTTCGCGATTTTTCATTTAGAGCTCTAATTTCCAGCGCTAAGTCTGTTCTTTTCAGGCTTACCCGCCTCAAACAATCACTGTCGATCTTCACTGAGCTCCGTCTACAAGACAAGGTTGGTTTATCAAGTTAGATGACAAGAATTATTGTCGTTCCACATTCGAAAACGCAAAGTTCGCACGTTCGGTGTTTGTACGGACGTCTGTCATTTTCAACGGCGAAACCCACATTTCGCTGATTTCTGTTTTCCTGGGGAATAAAATGGAAATCTGAGGTTCACAAGTTCTTTGGCGTGTTATTTTACCTCCTCTTGTCGAGTTTGGCATGAATTGGATGCTCCATGGCTGTGAACATTCGAACACCGGAGGCTTGGTCAATGTCCGTTGTCAATTCACCGAATTCTGTACTGTTTTCGCCCACTAGACCCGTAGAGCACCCGAATAAGCAAGTTTTTTGCTTGAAACTAGCCACGCGAGTCACCTCGCCTCAAGAAATAGTCAGAAAACGTTGTTTTTTGGTTGATGAACTGGTCTACTGAAGGCGCTAGGACAAAAGACCCAAAGTCAAAGGGTCCAATGCAAAAGGATCCTCAAAATAAGACCCAAAACAAAAAAGACCCAATGAACATTTTGTGAAATCAACGCAACACAAGTTTGTCAACGAAAAAACGCCAAGAAGACCAGAGAAAGTGGTTTATTAGAAATATTATAAACGTTGTGAATATGCAAATAGATAGATTATGAACTTGTGTTGGACAAAGTGCAATTGTCGAAGTCAAAGCAAACTACCCTTGATAAAGTTCGCGCGTTCGAGCTTGGCTGCACCAAATGCAGACAGCGCGGTCCGGTTTCAACGGGAAATGCCACTTTGCGACCAAACTCGGTTACGCATGCGATCGCGGGCTAATTTTAACAAAACCTTTTCTAGAGAAGATGTTCGCAGGGCTTTGTTCTATCTTTTAGTGCTAATTGGGTGCAAATTCACGCTGTGGTCGCCGAGTAACATCGATTTCGAGAATGACTGTAGTTTAGTTCGCTTTGACTTCGATAATACGATAAAACTAAGCGAGCGCGGCAACACTTTTAAGCGGGATGGACGTTTGGACTATCGTTCAAAACTTTTTGAGAAATCTAGATATCTCAGGCAGGCTCAAAGACGGAATTTTTTAAACATTTAATGATTAACTGCGGTAATATGTTGCATATGCTAAAAATCAGAATTCGCTTTCACAAACAAACTGAAAGTCTTAAATACATTATTCAGCGGGTAACTACGGAGAAACAAGCCACAAGTAAACAATTTGGAAGAATTGTTGGTCGATTACGCGGCCAACCCAGAGATGACAGTGACACCGACGCATTGTATCTCGGCTTAGGAGAGACCTGGGATAGATCTGCATCCGGACAGCACTTATCTTCGAAAGTCTGATCGGACGAGTCAGACCGGGCAAAACTCAAGACGTTGACTGCTCGACATAGGACTTCTATACGGTACGAATCAATCTGCATTTTCACATATTTCAATCGTCAATTTCAGAGATTCGGTACATTACAAGATATGCGAGAATGTTCTACCCAAAAAAAGTGCGCGAGTACATCTCGGACCTGGCCGTTGAAATCGCAGGACGCTTGCATCGATTGAAGTCTGGAAAAATGTACGGATTACCATAGTTGATGTTCGCTCTAGTTGGCCTCTTCAGATTACTACGAGAACAAAACGATAAGCTGGTCCTAGAACAGAACAATAAGCTTCAATAACGGATTTCTTTCAAAAGAAATCATGACCATAGGTAACTAGTGTTTAAATTTTCACGAAAGGAAGATTACGTCTTGTAAATCCAAAATTGTGGCTCAAACGAGAGGATTTGGATTGACATGTGCACTAGTTGCTGTCAGATTTTGGTTTAAAGCAGAACGAGCAGCGTTTTTAATTTTGTTTGCTTCGTCAGCGTCAAATTCTTTATTTCAAAAAACGATTTTTCGCCTTTAGAATCAGGAAAAAGACCATGAAATTTAGCATTTTTCAAAGATCTTGTCTTATAGAGCCGATTCGCGGACACCCCTGCTTGTTTGTGAAGCTGCCAATTGCGCCAACAATCCATTTTAAATCTCGAACACCGAAAGTTCACAGTTGATCCGATAGTCCTCAGAAAACATGAATTGCTACCGCATTGCGCTGATTCGTAAAAACACGCTTCCATTAGGTGTATTCACCATAATTGCTTTTCGCTTACGGTTAACCGCGATCATATCTATCTCGTTTGTTGTTGCTATAATTGATGTTTCCAGATGGATGCCGTAGATCGCCTGCTCGAACTACTAAAGGCTGCAACGTCGGAGTTTTTTGATGAGCGATGGGTGGAGAGGCTGTTTCTGATCGTGATTGAAAATCTTGAATACCGAAGGGTCACAGTTGATCCGATAGTACTCAGAAAAGCGGAATTGCTACCTGTGATGCGGAAAACCGATGAGCAAAGCGCAAGGAGACGCGAAAGATATGGCAAGAAAACTGTTGCACGAAATAAAGACGAACACAGCTGTAAGTTAATGTGCCGTGAGTCTTTGGTGGTTAATCAGCGATTCAGCGATAAGGCACTCCCGTCATCATCACAGGCGATTGTCAAAAAAATTAATCCAACGGTATATTCTTTTGTTCTTTTGTTGACCTGAACCACATTGCGACCATAGGTCTCCGCTGAAGAAGTCGCGAGCAACATACGGTTCTTTGACGCGCTGAGCTGCCCAGACAACCCAGCCATTGATCAACCGTCAATACAGCGCAAGGAACGATTGTCCGAGGTAATCGTGTAAAAGGTGATTTAAGCCTAAAACTGTCGTCAGTATAGGTTGTGCCGTCGCACAGTCGTTGTGGAATTGCTGAAAAAGAGCCGCCAAAGAGCCCAATAGTAGGTTGAGTTTGCCTGCGTTAGCAAAACAGATGCGCTTTCAGACGCCCACAGCTCATCCCAACAAAGGTGGACAAGTGGTAACGACAAAAGAAAACAGTCGATTGGAGCCTCAGGTGCTGGATGTGCCATCGCTGCGCAATCAACTATACGGGAATTGGGCGATGCAAATGAAGAAGACGACGAGGTTTCAGTAGAGGAAGCCCTGAAATGCTTCCAGAATTTGGGAAGATCGATTTCTTTTAGACTTTACTTTAGCCAAATTCTCAATTCGTGTGTTTATAAAACGATTTGGCGCCTTTCAAAACAAGCAAATAAACATAAACGATTGCATTTTTCAAAGGTCTATCCTAATTCGCAAACACGACTTCTTCTTTCAGCTCTAAACCAGCCAGTTACGTGGGCATCTCTGCTTACCTATGTGCTACAATCGAAAATTCATTATTCTTCAATTATGAATTTGGATTGAACACACCAAAAAGGGAGGGATGACAACGTGCTACGAGGATAACGCTTACAACAACCGCTACCTTCGCGTATATTAGCTATCATCGCCTGCTCTTGGGGTCGACCTTCTGTGGAGCAATCCGGAGCCTTGAACCATAAATCTGAATCATTTTTCGTTTTATATCTGTGCAGATAGATCGGTCGTCTACCGTAACCGAGCAATTAATGACTTTAGAAAAGCTGAAAAGAGAAGGAGCATTAAGTGGATAGATCCTGGAAGGCCAAAGTGCCATAAATTAGTCTAATTATGGTCGAATGATTGAACGCAATCGGACGTTTCTTCTGCGAACACTTCTCCTGCGAGTTTCTACACATTTCGTGTGAAGAAGACGAGAAAAGTCAGCGAAAACTAAGTCAACTGACAGCCGATCGAATGTGTGAACTTTACAGTTGGTTAGGAAACTTCTGACGTTCATTTGCAGCCGATGTGACAGCGCTTGCGCGTCGTTTCAATCAATTGCGAGTGGATATTTTGCGATTTTTCGTTAAAGCTCTAATTTCCAGCGCTAAATCTGTTTTTTTCAGGCTTTCCCGCCTCAAACAATCACTGTCGATCTTCGCTGAGCTCCGTCTGCAAGACAAGGTTGGTTTATCAAGTTAGATTGTTTGCTTTGTGACTTCAGTAGCATAGTAGCTGGCTTTCATGCAGACTTGAATACAGTAGAATCGAATGCTTTGAGTTGGAAATAGAACAGCTCAAAAAGAACATTAATCTGAATTTTCAGTTTCGCAATTAAATTTACCACTTTTTGCAGATAAATTGCAAGCAAGTCAATATGTCGTCCTCCAAAAAGTCGTCCTCCAAAAAGACAAACGCACAGTCCGAAGGCGATCTGCTAACGGAAAAGCAGATCAACCAAATCAGTTTTGACGCAACTGTGCATCTGAACCAACTTGTCGAGGCCGATGGACAGTATAAGATGCGAGAGTTCTCGCAACCGCAAACGAAAACACACTTCGAAGGCCGTGTATCAAAAAGGTTGGTTTATCAAGTTAGAAGACAAGAATTAGGCGAAAATCGTGGTTGATGAAGTGGTCTACTGGTGGCCCTAGGAAAAAAGACCAAAAGTCAACGGGTCCAATGCAAAAGGATCCCCAAAATAGGACTCAAAACGAAAAGGACCCAACAGAACATTTTGCGAAATCAACACAACAGTTAGCCAACGAAATAACGTCAAGAAGACCAGAGAAAGTGGTTTATTAGAAATTTTATGTTCGTCTTGGTTGCACCGAATGCAGACAGCGCGGTCCGGTTTCAACGGGAAATACCACTTTGCGACCAAACTCGGTTACGCATGCGATCGAGGTTAATTCTAGCAAAATCTGTTCTACAGAAGATGTTCGCAAGGCTTTGTTCCATCTTTTAATGCTAACTGGGTGCAAGTTCACGCTGTGGTCGCCGTCGATTTCTGTAGTTTAGTTGGCTTTGACTAAGATAATACGATAGAATTTTGCGGTTTTTTTGTTTCTAAGCGAGCACAGCAGCACGTTTAAGCGGGATGGACGTTTGGACTATCGTTCAAAACTTTTTGAGAAATCTTGATATCTCAGGCAGGCTCAGAGACGGAAATTTTTAAACATTTAATGATTAACTGCGGTTATATGTTGCATATGTTAAAAAATCAGAATTCGCTGAAATACAAACTGAAAGTCTTAAATACATTATTCAGCGGGTAACTACGGAGAAACAAGCCACAAGTAAACAATTTGGAAGACTTGCTGGTCGATTACGCGGCCGAAGCAGAGATGACACTGCCACGGACGCATTGTATCTCGGCTTAGGAGCCAGACCTGGGATAGATCTGCATCCGGACGGCACTCACCCTCGAAAGTATGATCGGACGAGTCAGACTGGGCAAAACTCAAAGTGTCGACTGTTCGACATATGACTTCGGTACGAATCAATCTGCATTATCACACTTTTCAATCGTTAATTACAGAGATTGCAGTCATTTGCGAGAATGTACGACCCAAAAAAGAAGTGCGCAATTACATCTCGGACTGGCCAGCCTTATTGCCTGGCCGCTGAAATCGCGGGACGCTTGCATCGATTGAAGTCTAGAAAAATGTACGGATTATCATCATTGATGTTCGCTCTAGTTGGAATCTTCAGATTACTACGAGCTGTTTGCCCAATTGTCTGTATGAGCGTTAGATTGGACCGAAATCAAACGAAGAACTCATTTACGTACATGGTCGATAAGCTTCAATATAGCTTCATGATAAGCTTCAAAATCGGATTTCTTCGAAAGAATTCTCCACCATTGGTAACTGGAGTCTAGATTTTCCATAAAGGAAGATTACGTCTTGTAAATTCAAAATTGTGGCTCAAAAAAGAGGATTTAGTTTGAAATTTTCACTAATTGCTGTCGATTTTGGTTTAAAGCAGAACGAGCAGCGTTTTCAACTTTGTTTGCTTCATTCTTAATTTCGATTTTGCTTTTGCGCTTTTAGAAACAGGCAAAAGACCATGAAATTGAGCATTTTTCAAAGATCTTTCCTAATAGAGCCGATTCGTCCAATAGACGTTTGCTTGTTTATGAAGCTGCCAAATGCGCCAACAATCCATTTCAATAGACCGTATTGATCTAGTGCCATATTTAGTGCTTGGCTAGACGATTTGAACCCGGCACCAGTTTAGCCATTTTTTTAATTTACCGATTTTTGATCTGAAAACAATTTTGCGCGTGTAGAACCATGAAAATGCGCGTTTTTGAAAGATCTTTTCTAATAGATCCACGCGCGTACACGGCTGCTTCTTTCAACGCTAACCTAGCCACTTACTTTGCCATCCCTGCTCAACTATGCGCTGCAATCGCTTTGAAAACCGCCGAATTGGCCATGTTTTATTCAATGTTCTCAAATCTGTTCTCCGATATCCTTAATGGAAAATTCACCATTTTTCAACTATTAATTTAGACCGATTAGTTCAAATACGGAGTGATGACAACATGATGCAAATATCAACCCTAAAACGAGCGCAAAAAGCTGCCGAGGAACGTTCATCAAAAGGTCTCGATTACCTTCAAAGGAAGCTTTGTCTGCAAGGCGATACCAACCACTCGATAAAAGTCCAATCTTTGCTCTCTATCCATGAGCCTCCAAGAGAGGCAAACGTATGTTTCAACCATTTTTCTGAATCACGGACATTCTAATTTAGTATGTGAGGCGATAACGGTCACTTTTGGGAACACGTCCGATCTTGTTGTCTACCCGCTCGAGCTTCTGTACAGTCCTGTGTAGTCCCATCGGAATCGGTAAACTGAAATTATCTCTCGCAAAACCAAAATTGTATCAAAAGCAATTTTTGATTGTTGGTTTACCAGACTTCATAAAGCGGTGTTCTAAGCAAACTGAACCTGGCGCCATTTAGCCATGTTTTTGAATTCACTTGTCTTCAAGTTCACACGTAGCGAATCTTGTCTAAGGTAGATCAAGCACAGCTTTCAATTTAGCGTTAGTTAAATTCTTAATTCGCTTTTCAAAACATGAAAATGAGAATTTTTCAAAGATCTATCCTAATGGAGCTGATTCGCGGAAAATACTGCTTCTTTCCGCTCTAACCTAGCCAGTTACGTGGGCATCTCTGCCCACCTATGTGCTACGATCGAAAATTCATTATTCTTCAATTATGAATTTAGATTGAACGTACGACCATCGTAAGACCAACGTACGAGATTGAACCAAAAACGGAGGGATGACAACGTGCTACGAGGACAACGCTTACAACAAGCAACTCCGGTGCACGTTCGTTCCCGACATGCTAATCGGCACAACAAACGATTTGAAAAGTTCCGCGCTCTAGCACAAGGATCGTGCGAAGAGATGTCCATGCCGAGAACGCCGCCCCCGATGGATAATCCACCTGTTACGATTCGGTGCTACGAGAACACGTTCTTTATCGATGTGCATATCGGTTGGGTTTGAAGCTTTTTCGCGATTTGAAAAGTTCCGCGCTCAAGCACAAGGATCGTGCGTGCCAAGAGATGTCCATCGTCCATGTCGATTAGCTTCAAGAGAAGCTTTGTCTGCAGGGCGATACCAACTCATAGGTAAGTCGAATTCTAATTTAGTTCTATATTCATTCCTTTTCAAAACCTGAGGTTATCTCTCACAAAGCTGTGATTGTGCCAGAAGAAGGAGGAGATAAATTTTTGACTGAATTGATTCAATCATTTTCAATGGAACCGAGTCGCGTACGCGGCCACTTCTCTCAGAATAAATCTAGCCGGTTGCGTAGGCCCTCTGTACTGCAAAAATGGTGGTAAAAAATCTTATCTTAGTTCTAAATTTCTCGTTTAAAATGTTCAAGCCGAGTTAAAATCCAAAAAGAAATCGCTCAATCATTTAAAAATTAATGTAATCTTACAGAAAGCAACGTCGCCAATACTTCGAGTTGAAAATCATGGCACGACAAGAGTTCAACTCTCCACAATTGGTAACGAGAAGTGTTCTTCAATGTTCCTTTTCATGGAGACGCGCCCACAGACCAACAGCTCAATGCTTTGAAGTGAGTTTCAGTGACTTTGGGCCCGAATTAAATTTTCAAAATTTTAGAGAAGCGTTACTGAAATATCAAAACAAAAACTGTGCAGTGAGCCCAATGAAAACGTTTCCATTTTTAGCGATTAGCTTTAAACGAAGCTTCATCTTCATTGGTAAGTCTATATTAGTTCTAAATTTTCTTCTTTAAAATTTAAATTAAATAAAATTTTAAAAAAGCGTTACTGAAATATCAAAATGAAATTTGCGAAAATTTGCAAAGTACTCTTCTAATTCAGATTTAATTTTTTGAAAAGCTGTTTGTGATGGTCTGCAAATAGAACCACGTTTTAAAAGTTTTTAAATAAAATTTAAAATGTTTAAAAAAAGGGTAATCAAACAGAGCCAATAGCCTGCTCTTTGTACAAAAATCCCATCGAACCAGTTATCCATCCGCCAGTCGTTTAGAAATTTGCTTGATTTATGCGTTAAAGGGAGACGGACATCGCCCCCAGGTCTCCGATTTTTCTGAAATTTCGTGTCCTGAGTTATAAAAGTTACAAGTTTACTGGGGCGTTCTGGACCAATTCGAGGTAGCGAGGAACGCTCATGCCATCAGAATCACGTGAAACGGCCGGAAATAGCCACATAACAGCCAAGTCGCCAATATCGGGCAAAATTGCAAAAAAAAAAAAAGTCGGCGACCATTCGGGGACGATGTCCGTGTTAACAATTCATCTCTTTGGGTAGAAAACAACGAAATCGGGATAGCTAAATGAATGAAAAGATCGTATTTCTGGCACCGGTTCAACAAAAACAATTGCTTATTGAGTCAAGTCACGAGCCGAGCTGCTCAATTCCGGCTCGTCGGCTTCCCTGCTCGCCACTGACTCGGTTTTTGAGTAGGAGCCAACGAGCCAGTTTTGGCGTGTAGGCGCAATTCAGTCAAAAATGCAAAAATCAATCTCATTCTACTTTAAAATTTAGTGTTTGAATAGTAAAAGCCATTTTGCGAAATGACTCTGACCCAAAAGCACCCGATTGTCAACTCCATAAATAGAAATTGTCAGTAGAGCTTCAACCACAAAATTCTCAAAATAAAGATAGAAGTCATTCCAGTCAAAGGAGTAGTTGATTGGACTATGTTCCAGGCCAGCCAAAAGAAGTATTGCGACTCCAAGGGAATCAACGATCTGTAAGGAAGACCTGGATAGCCTTCTCTTCAGCGAGGAAGATGACCCGATGAATGATGTGATGGTAGACCAATCAAAACGTAATTTTCCTACAAATCAATTTCAGACGATCTTGGAGACCTTGAAATTGTTGCCTGCCACGACCAATTTGGTGGGGTATCTTGTGCGATTGAGTCGGTCGTTCTTCCAATTCGTCTGTAAGTTTAGCCACCTTCTTATTGCTAACAAAATTCTTTGTTTAGGAACTCAATCTGTACGAAATTGTAAGCGCAGGAAAGACCTGTAATTGAGTCAACGAATCAGAATTTTCGACGATTGTGCCCTCTCAGAACCTCAGGCAGAAAACCGTGCGCTAGATGGTGAGAAAGGGCTCAGTGTTCGAGTACTCGCATCTTTCGATTGCTGTATCATTGGCCTCTTAACCCATCTGTACTCTGAAGCCTGTGTGCTCAAATGTTGATTTTCCGCTTAGTATTGAATAGAAACGACTTTCCGCTCTACGGTGCAAACATTCAAATTAAAAACACAGAATTTAATTCCGATTTTAAGGCTTCACGGCGTGATAACGCCGCCCTAGTTGACAGTTCCAATAGGTATTAAAAATTGCCAAAACTAGGGTTTGCATCATTTTAATCTCCTTTCATTTAGCGATTGGCAAGAGGCGGCGAACATCAAGAGAGAGGAGGCGGATCTCGTGAAGAATTTTCAAAAACGGCAACATGGAAGCCAAAACGAATGCGGCGGTTACAGTCAATTGGCCGAGGAGACCGTCCAAAGATTGGCAAACAGAAACCAAGACGCGTTTATGTTCGATAGATCGCAAAATCTGTCCATTAATTTCAAAATGCAAAGGATGAAATGATCGACTCCCGCTTGATACGATCAATAGATTAGCTTTTGAAGTGCTTTTTTACGATTATCGGAATCAGTATCTAATCAGAGACCGCTCGTTCATTCGTTGCCGGTCATTTGTGAGCACTTGCTGTAATGTGAACAGTAAACATGAAATGAAGAAAACGTCAAAATTTTATCGATCCAGCACGCTTTAAAAAGAGCTTATCGAGCCGGTTAACTAGCCAGTCGGTTCAAACCAGATTTTGAGACTTCCCGGCGATAGGGAGCAAAACAAAACCACAATTTTTCACAAATTGTTTAAGCTCCATAACAATCCAGAAAACTTTGGGACCATTAAAGCTCAAGAAGGAACGCTACGAAGGAACGAGTGACGCCCTTTTCATCGATTGCGCGCCAAAAACAACGGGCGGCGCTGTAGCTGTATTACGCAGCCGCAGCATTCATATTACACCGCTGTCGTCTTGCTCTGCTCGTGTTCGCTCTACATTCGCGTTTTTGCCGAATGCATTCTCTTTTCGATAGCGTTCTCCTTGCGTGATCTTTTCGCCACTTTATGAACAAAGATTATCGTCTTGAATCTTTGCAGGAAATTAATCAAATTCGCCTTTATGGCAGTCGATCAATGCTGTGAGTTGTCTTCAATACAAGGTAACTTTATTTAATGTTTAACGTCGCTACAGTTCCACTCGAATTGAACCCAAACAGATGACTAAAACAGATCATTTGAATTGTTTTAAATATCCCAAAATCAGTCAAATCGTTATCAAAACGCAATTCATGTGTTTAGTACAGATTTTCAGTACAGGCAATTCAAAGCAACAAATCCGCTGGTGCCTAGAAACGTATGAAGCGGTCAAAATTGCGCGTTAAAAAGAAAACTAAAAAGACTTTTAGTGCAAAACGCAAAAATACGAGTTGAACAAACACGCAAAACTAATTTGTTGCCTATAATGTTAAGAGCGGTCGGCTGCGCACCATTGGACGCGCAACAGTA